>ONZH01010966.1:0-213491 GCA_900303285.1 Rhinella marina | reverse complement strand
AGATACAAGGAGACGTGATACTGGTATGGGGGCAGCCCACAAACAAGACGTTATTACTGTATGGGGGCAGCCACAAGGAGATGTTTACTGTATGGGGGCATACAAGAGACGTTATAGACGTTATACTGTATGGGGGCAGATACAAGAGACGTGATACTGTTTGGGGGCAGATACAAGGAGACGTGATACTGTATGGCAGATACAAGGAGACCTTATACTGTAAGGGGCAGATACACGACTGTACCAAGGAGACGTTATACTTGTATGGGGCAGCCACAAGGAGACGTTATACTGTATGGGGGCAGCCACAAGGAACGTTATACTGTATGGGGGCAGCCACAAGGAGACGTTATACTGTATGGGGTAGCCACAAGGAGACCTTATACTGTATGGGGCAGCCACAAGAAACATTATACTGTATGGGAGCAGCCACAAGGAGACGTTATACTGTATGGGGGCAGCCACAAAGAGATGTTATACTGTATGGGGCAGCCACAAGCAGACGTTATACTATATGGGGCAGATACAAGGAGACGTGAATACTGTATGGGCAGATACAAGGAGCCTGATACTGTATGGAAGGCATACAAGGAGATGTTATACTGTATGGGGCAGATACAAGGAGACGTTATACTGTATGGGGGCAGATACAAGGAGACGTTATACTGTATGGGGCAGCGACAAGGAGACATTATACTGTATGGCAGCCGCAAGGAGACGTTGACTGTATGGGGGCAGCCACAAGGAGACGTTATTACTGTATGGGGGCAGCCACAGTATAATGTCTCCTTGTGACTGCCCCCATACAGTATAACGTCTCCTTGTGGCTTCCCCCATACAGTATAACGTCTCCTTGTGGCTGCCCCCATACAGTATAACGTCTCCTTGTGGCTACCCCCATACAGTATAACGTCTCCTCGTGGCTGCCCCCATACAGTATAACGTCTCTTCGTATCTGCCCCCATACAGTATAACGTCTCCTTGTGGCTGAACCCATACAGTATAATGTCTCCTTGTGGCTGCCCCCATACAGGACCTATCTAACTGTCACCTCATCCCGAAAAAAGGAGCCCCTACCTGAGACAATCGCCCAAAAAATAAAGAAACTACAGCTATCACAACTATGGAACACTAACCATGTTTTTGGGGGTTTCAAAAAGGGATTTATTGTGAAAACTTAAAAAATAAAAACGGTGTAAAAAAAAAAGCAATTTTTTTGTCACCTTACATCACAAAATGTGTAATACAAAGCGATCAAGTACTCTGCTGTGTAAATGTACTAATACAGTATGTACAGAGGCTGCAGTAACCCCCCCAACCCCCCACATGCTCCATCTATTGTTCTTTTACAAAGAGACTAATGAACGCTTTGTTTACTGTAGCTGGGGTGTATCAGCCTGTGTAACCCGAAACCAGCAGAACAAAGGCTCTTTGTTCTGCTTGTTGTTACACATGTTACACACTACAGTTGTACTGTCAAAGTTTTAATATTTGACTTCAGGGGCTCAATACCGGAATAAAACGCTTCATTGTTAATGGGGAACTGAACTACATGCTCCCGAAAGCATTCCTCAGTCTTACTGGCTGCAGGCTGTTGCTCACACCGGAGCAGCTCCTTGAGGCAAATCTACCTTGCCAAGGGTTAGGTGTTCGCAGTCTGGCGTTGTTTTGAGGAAAGTGCTGACGATTAAACGGTATTAATTTGCAACCTGTGCGGTACCCAAGATGAGCAGGGCGTAAACACCAGCAACCTGACACCACCAGCATGATCCGCCACATGAAGCAAAGCACCCTAAGAGGTGGCCGAACGCCGGGTCCACCAGTGCTGCAGGTCACCACTGCCTCTTCTTCCCCTCTGTTACGTGCTGCCCAACCAAGCCCAGATGCCTCCGCCCTGCACCTGGACCTTCGCAGACACCATCAGCGAGTACGTCCACTACAGTGTCCCAGCGCAGCGTTCAAATGTCCTTACCCCAGGCATTTGAACGTAAGCGGAAATACCCTGCCACCCACAGGCCATAGCACTAAACGCGCAACTTTCAAAATTGCTGCCCTGGAAAAGGCTTTTCGCAGCTCCCGGAAGCTAGTGTGACAGTGCCCGTACAGTGCTGTAGTTACAAACTGTGTAACATGAAACGAGCAGAACAAAGAGCCTTTGTTCTGCTAGTTTCAGGTTACACAGTGCTGCTACACCCCAGCTACAGTAAACAAAGTGTTTTTTAGTCCCTTTGTAAAAGAACAATAGATGGAGCATATGGGGGGTTACTGCAGTCCCTATACATACTGTATTCAGTACATTTACACAGGAGAGTACTTTCTGCTCACCTTTACACAATATATCCTGTTTGAAACAAAAAAAATCATGTTTTTCTGTCTCCATAGTCTGAGAGTTGTAGTTTTTTTTATTTTTTGGACGATTGTCTCAGGTAGGGGCTACTTTTTTGCGGGATGAGGTGACGGTTAGATTGGTACTGTTTTGGGGTGGCATACGCCTTTTTGATTGCTTTGTATGACACATTTTGTGATGTAAATGGCTTTTTTGACACCGTTTTTATTTTATTTTTTTTTACTGCTTTCAGCTGAGGGTCAGTCATGTGATATTTTTGTAGCAGATACAGACGTGCATACCCAACATGTGTACGGCCCCTGGCCCCAGAAGGTTCAAGCCTGAGGAGAAGCTAAGTGGTTTGTGTTTGTTTGTTGTTTTATTTTCGTGAATGCTGAGGACTACGTCGGATTCGGTGGATTACGTCGGACCAGCTTTTATGTTTTTTAAATAAAATGGTCAAACAGAGGTCTGGGGGAGTATTTATTTCAATAAAATATTTTATAAGTGTGTGTGTGTGTTTTTTTTACAACATTGCAGTTTTAGTAATCACAGCTATCTAAGATGGCCCTGATTACTAATACTGGGCTTAGTGCTTGCCGTAATGGCCAGCACTTAACCCCGACATCTATTACCTCGGCACCCACCGCCACCAGGGTGTCGGAAGAGCCAGGTACCCGCAGACCGGACCTTCAAATTGAAGGTCCGGTTCCTGGGCGGCTGTAGGCTGGTACCATTAGGCTGGGAAGGGCCAAATAACCGTGTCCCTTCCCACCCTGTAGTGCCACTCGCTTTAAAAGTGGCAAGCCGGACATGGTACTGATGCCAGCGGGTACAAGATGAAGCCGATCGCTCTGCGATTCTGCTGTGAGCTGTAAATTGGCACCAATGACAAAGTGATGAAGGGATTTTAGGGAAGCTCAACCTGACTTCTCCACCCAACCAGGGAATACATGACCGCCACACTGACATGGCTGGAGATACCATGACTGGGCAGCGTACATGGTTAAGTCTTTTTAGAAAGGATCGCCAAAACCGGGAGGGGAGGGGTCTGCCTTTATATAAAGTCCTGTCTAAAGCCCACACTGCGGGAAGATATAAGTTGAGGGACATGAAGATGTGGAGTCACTGTGGTAGAAATAATGGAGCCAAAACATAATAAATACTAATCGGAGTTTATTTAAACCCCTAGTATACAGAGCCCATAGAAAAAACTTCTAAAACGAAATAGACGAGTGGCAAAAATCATAATGAGTCATTATTATGGGGGATTTCAACTACCCAGATATAGACGGAAACTGAAACCTGTATATCTCATAAAGGAAACAGGTTCTTGGAAATAACAAAGACAATTACCTTTCCCAACTGGTTCAGGACCCGACTAGAGGGACGGCCATACTGGACTTAGTATTAACCAATAGACCTGACAGAACAACAGATGTGCAGGTGGGGGACTCCTGGAAAGTGACCATAATATAATAACCTTCCAATGTCATTCAAAAGAGCGTTTCTTCAGGGAGGAACAAAAATACCTAAACTTCAAAAAGCTAAATTTAGCCAACTTAAGAGAGGCCATAGGCCTAACTAACTGGACAAAGTCCTCAAAAATAAAAATACAGCCACAAAATGGATATTTTTAAAAGCATCCTAATATCTAATTGTGAGAGGTACATACCTTATGGAATAAAAGGTTAAGGAACAAGAAAAAAACCAATGTGGATAAACAGAACTGTAAAGAAAGCAATAAATGACAAACAGAAAGCATTTAAATCACTAAAACAGGAGGGGAGCGAGGAAGCATTGAAAAAAACTACAAGGAAAAAAATAGAATATGTAAAAGACAAATAAAAACAGCCAAACTAGAGACGACCGAGAGATTAATCGCCAAAGAAAGTAAAACTAACCCTAAAATGTTCTTTAAATTATATAAATGGTAAAAAGTATTAAACCTGAAGGTGTCGGCCCCTTACAGAGTAATGAGGGGGGAGTTGCAGAGAGCGATGAGGAGAAAGCAAAGCTACTAAATATCTTTTTCCTCCACTGTATTCACTGAGGAAAATAAACTGTCAGATGAAATGCAGAATATAAAAGTAAATTCCCCTTTAAAAGTGCCCTGTCTGACCCAGGAAGAAGTAGAGCTACGTCTTAAAAAGATTAAAATAGACAAATCGCCAGGAACCGGATGGCATACACCCCCCGTATCCTAAGAGAATTAAGTAATGTCATCGCCAGACCCTTATTTCTGATATTTAAGGACTCTATACTGACAGGGAGTGTTCCACAGGATTGGCGCATAGCAAATGTGGTGCCAATATTCAAAAAGGGTCCAAAAACAGAGCCTGGGAACTATAGGCCGGTAAGTTTAACATCTGTCGGGTAAACTGTTGAGGGTTTTCTAAGAGATGCTATCTTGGAGTACCTCAATGAAAATAAGCAAATAAACTCCATATCAGCATGGCTTCATGAGGGATCGGTCATGTCAAACCAATTTAATCAGTTTCTATGAGGAGGTAAGTTCTAGACTGGACCGCGGCGAATCAATGGATGTCGTATATTCTGGACTTCTCCAAAGCATTTGACACTGTACCACATAAAAAGGTTAGTATTATAAATGAGAATGCTTGGCCTGGGAGAAAATGTCTGTATTGGGTAAGTAACTGGCTCAGTGATAGAAAACAGAGGGTGGTTATTAATGGTACATACTCAGATTGGGTCACTGTAACTAGTGGGGTACCACAGGGGTCAGTATTGGGCCCTATTCTCTTCAATATATTTTATTAATGATCTTGTAGAAGGCTTGCACAGTAAAATATCAATTTTTGCAGATGACAAAACTGTGTAAAGTAATTAACACAGAAGAGGACAGTACACCTGCTACAGATGGATCTGGATAGATGGAGGCTTGGGCAGAGAAGTGGCAGATGAGGTTTAACACTGACAAATGTAAGTTATGCATATGGGAAGGAATAATGCAAGTCACCAGTACATACTAAATGGTAAAATATTGGGTAAGCTCTGACATAGAAAAAGGACCTAAGGAATTTTATGTGAACAGAAATCTAAGCTGCCAGAACCAATGTCAGACAGCTGCTGGCCAAGGCCGAATAAGATAGAGGGCTTGCGATGCAAAAGAGGCCATAAGATGCCCGTGATGAAACATAGTCCTTGCCACTTTACAAATCACTGAGTCATACCACACAATGGAGTACTGTGTACAGTTCTGGGCTCCGTGAACAAGGCAGACATAGCAGAGATGGAGAGGGTTCAGAGGAGGGCAACTAAAAGTTAATAACTGGAATGGGTGGACTACAGTACCCAGAAAAGATATGCAAGATTAGGGTTATTCACTTTAGAAAAAAAGACGACTGAGGGGAGATCTAATAACTATGTATAAATATATCAGAGGTCAGTTACAAGAGATCTCTCCCCCATGATCTATTTATCCCAGGACTGTGACTGTGACGAGGGGCCATCCTCTGCGTCTGGGGGAAAGAAGGTTTGTACACAAACATAGAAGAGGATTCTTTACGGTAAGAGCAGTGAGACTATGGAACTCTCTGCCTGAGGAGGTGGTGATGGTAAGTTCACTAAAAGAGTTCAAGAGGGGCCTGGATGTATTTTTGGAGGGTAATAATCTTACAGGTTATAGTTACTAGAGAGGGGTCGTTGATCCAGGGAGTTATTCTGATTGCCTGATTGGAATCGGGAAGGAATTCTTTTCCCTAGTGGGGAAAACTGGCTTCTACCTCACAGGGTTTTTTTTGCCTTCCTCTGGATCAACTTGTAGGAAAACAGGCCGAACTGGATGGACAGATGTCTTTTTTCAGCCTTATAAACTATGTTACTATGTTACTATGTTACTCACTCTTTAACCCTATACAGGGATCTGGACTTCAATGCAGGTACACAGAAGTCAGACAGAGAATGACACCTTTGCTGTTAACTAGAGACTAGATAACCTAAAGCTCAGGCGCCCTGCTACTGGGGAGGGTGCCTTAAATACCCAAAGACAGGCAGTGATTGGCTGGGGAAACATTTGGATGGTGTAGGCCAGAAAGCCAAACAGAAGATGTGCAGACAGTGCACACTATTGAAGATGCCGCTGGCAGAGAGTATAGCTGGCAGGAGAGCAGGGACAGCATGGGGCAGGGTGAGTAGCACAGCATCTGTACCAACAAGGGAGCGGGACAGTGGCAAGCCACACCACCAATGCAACAATAGCCCTTATCTCTGAGCTATTGACAGCATAAACACTAAGAACTAATTTAAGCCATATTGTTAAGCCAAATTGCTGAGGATTTTTTTTTATCACTTAGCTCTTAGTGTTTATGAACTGTCCGGAGCTCAGAGAAAAGGGCTAAAGAAATGCAGTGACCCAATGGATCTCTGGTAACAGGGATAGTATTGTGATTCATTGCTAAAGAGTTAGTAGCCAGGTTCACTACCTTTCAAATCTCTAACTGCTCATTCAGTGAATTATGCACTAATATGTCCAAAAGGCAAGGAAGTAGTTAGTGGCAGTTGCCGGGAGGACAGGCTGCTCATCGCCCTCCTGGCCTAGAGAGTGCTGCTAGTGAACCAAGCTAGAGAATAGACTTGTTTGGTGTTTGCTGCCAAGGCCAAGTAGGCCCTAAACATGATTTTTTCTTCAAGGAAAACACAATTCTTGAGTATCAAAAGTTACAGAGAGAAGGAAGCATTTATTATATTATTATAGAAGATGAAGGACCATAAAAGCCATGTTTGGACTAAGTCAGCAAAGGTAATGCATGGTTAAAGCTCTTGGTTAGGGTTAGTTGTTTGCTGGCGACCGTCGCCAAAAATTGTGAGAAAACGCTGGGCCATATCCCATGGTCTAGGAATGCTACTCCCCCGGCAGATTGGGGTATTGCAGAAAGCCTAAAAAAAAGATACTCAGGGAGGAACACCCACTTCAGGCACCCCCAATACAAAGCCTTGGGGAAAAGCCTACCCTGTCAGACAATTCAGAACTGTGCTTACTGCTTGTATTTGTACTGTAGCCCCCATTATCTATTCAGTAAAGAGAGACTTTATTATATCCAAGCGGACCCGGTCATTGACTCCACCATCCGCAGCCCCTCTTCAACTGTTTTTCCTGCCTTGCACCCTGCTACTCTTTTACCTAACATAAAGGGCACCCCAGCCACCATAATGGAGGAATTCCCAGAATCCAGGGAGCGCCCAGAGGGGAAGAAGGGTTGTGCCCCTCCAATCCCTGCATGTGCGGCCCAGGGAGTGCCAGAACAGGTACTAGCCAACGTGAGCACAGTTCCGAGCAGTTCACAATGCAAATCTTCCCTGACAGTGGCGTAGAGGGCACCCATTGCCACTTGCAGGGCCGCATTCCATTGTGGAAGCGCTCATCTCCATAGTCATCTGTATCGCTGTCCTCAGGACGGCGATACAGATGCCTGTACTGCGGGGCAGGGGAGGGAGAGGCGTATCCCCTGCCCGTTCCTCTGATAGGCTGCAGACAGGCACTAGGCCTAGGCTGCAGGCACTAGGCCTGCAGCCTATCAGAGGCCGGCTCAGGCAGCGCGATGACGCCATCGCGCCGCCTGAGCCGTACAGCGCGGGACACAGGCCAGAAGAGGCCTGCATCGCATCGCTGCCAGCTCCATGGAGGTAAGTATTAGTGTTTATTTTTTTTATTGTTGCAATCACGGACCGGAGCTCTATTGGGGGCACTGGGGGCATTTTTACTGCACTGGGGGCATTTCTTACTGGCACATGGGGGTATTTTTACTGGCACTGGGGGCATTTCTTACTTGCACATGGGGGTATTTTTACTGGCACATGGGGGCACTGCGGGCATTTGTTACTGGCACATGGGGGCACTGGGGACATTTGTTACTGGCACATGGGGCACTGGGGGGCATTTCTTACTGGAACGGGGCATTTCTTACTGGCACTTGGGGGCATTTCTTAATGGCACAGGAGCACTGGGGGCATTTTTACTGGCACTGGGGGCATTTCTTACTGGTACATGGGGGCACTTGGGGCATTTTTACTGACACATGGGGGCACTGGGGGCATTTGTTACTAGCACATGGGGACACTGGGGGCATTTCTTACTGGCACATAATTTGGGGGGGATTTCTTACTGGCACATAATTTGCGGGGCATCTATGGGGGTGGGACACTTTTTACTGGCACATGATTTTGGGGGGAATCAATGGGGGGAACTTCTGGTGCATTATTGGGGCGTTTCTTACTGGCACATAATTTGGGGGGCATCTATGTGTGGGGAGTACTTCTTACTGGCACATTATTGGGGTGAAATTTTGGGGGCACATTGGGGCACTTCGTACTGGCACATTATTGGGGGGCACTATGGGGGCACTTCTTACTGGCACATTATTGGGGCACTTCTTACTGGCACATTGGAAGCATTATTACTTCTGGGGCACAGTGGGGACATTAGTACTGTTGGGGGCACTATTACTAACAAGTGCACTCTGGCAGAGAATTATTAGTTTGGACTTTGGGGGGCACTATTACTGTGGGGGGCACCCTGGCACAGTATCAGAGCAGTTATTTCTGGGGGACGTTATGTTCACACTATTTCGGGATACAATTTGCTGTGCGCAGTTATTTTAGGACACTGTGTGCCAATAATTATTGAAGGGCACTATCTGTGTGGTACTAGTGGCACAGTACTGGGGGTGGTAGGATGATTTGTCCAGACGGGAGGATGATGGAAAAGCAGTAAACTAAGATTTTTTTCTGTCAAACTGCAGAGATGAGAAATGGCTGAAAAATGGCGTCTGGTCTGAAAGGAGAAGATGAGGAAAGAGAACATCTACTTCAGAGGAGACGTCACTGGATGTACGAGGTATGGGGCGCTGTATTAGGCTACATTCACACGAACATTGTGTTTTGCAGTCTGCAAATTGCGGATCCGCAAAAAAAGGATGATGTTCCGTATGGCATCCATTTTTCTTTTGCAGATCCACTGTAACAATGCCTATCCTTGTCCGCAAAACGGACAAAAATAGGAATGGACATACAGATGCGGACAGCACATAGTGCTCATTTAAGTGAATGGGTCCGCATCTGAGCCGCAAAATATGCAGATCGGAGGCTGCAAAAACAACTGTCATGTGAATGTAGCCTTACCCTGTATGTTCTGTAGTGATACACGTAATGTTAGGAGGGAAAGGGTTAGGGTGAGAATTTGGCATGGGGGGGGTCAATTTTTGACTTGGCCGGCAGAAAAGCTAGGTGCACCAGCGCTGAGGGAAGGGGGGGGCCCAAGCTAAACTCTTGCGCCAGGGCCCATGAGCCTTTAGCAACAAGGCCTGGCAATAAGGTTCTTTATAGATGCTTCTGTAATTCCCAGGCTGAACCAAACTACCTCAAAGTATGGAAGAGCGTGTAAGTGATATTCCCTCTCATGGCAGTAAGGTCTCTCTTTCTGTCATAGATTACTACGATACTTTGCTGACTGACTCCAATGCACTCCAATGTAGATTCTAGACCTTCTAACTTCTCTTTCTGGAGAACTTTAATACAGCAGTTGCTCTTTAGCTGTAGAAACCTCAGAGGTGATGATTCTCTGAGTTCAGGCATAGTTCAGACATAATGCTGAGCAGTATGCACATATAGGTCCTTTCTTTTCCTCTACTAAGCTCAGACTCTACTAACTGACTAACCTGGGGTTGGACCCAGGTCCATCTTCTAACAACCTAAAGTGGCTGAGTCAAGGTGTTAACCTTGACTTATCCGTACAATGCTGTTAGGTGTACAACTACAGTAAATTAGAACATTTCACTCAGCAATATCACATTACAAGAGTTACCCTTTTGCATTAACCCTATTCTGAGGTGCTGCATCGGTAAAGAACATTAAACTACTAGTTAGCATCATGATGGTCTTTACCACATATAGTCCTCCTCCTAGTGCTGGGCAGGAGGAAGAATGTAAGAGTTTACATTGTTCTACTGGGCCCAGGCCCTGTACAGTAATTTCAGCCCTGAGTCTGGCTGCCGTGTCATCCATACTGCCTCGCACGAGGTTGACCACTGCACTCTTCCAAGTGGCTTTTTATGGGTGCACATCCCCGGGTTGGTTTCCCTCCACCAGGTATACTTATGTATTTATAGAGGAGACAGCACACCAGTGATTTTGATGAAATGAATTAAATTAAAGAAGTGTCAACACCAGTGGTACTGGTTACACATCAGTGCACTGATGTGTAACCAGTACCACTGGTGTTAAAATGAATTAAATTAAAGAAGCATCATCACAATCACTGGTGTGCTGTCTCCTCCATAAATACATCCATTACTGCCTCCCCCTCCACTGTACACTAGTTACAGTTAGTGTGTACAGAGACACTTACAGCCCAGGCCCCCCTTCTACTGAGGCTAGAGAGTTGTTGGCAAGAAGGCCAAGTGAGAGGAGCTGTCTAGCATGTGCTGCCGACAATTAAGCTAGGATAGAAGCCTGTGTGAGGCTGAAGCAGAAGAAGTCTAGAGAGACACCATCCCTGGGGTATTTCAATCTGCCAGAAAAGCAACTATGCTAAGAACCAACCACTGAAGGCAAGAAGCATTGAATTTTACAAAAAGTTGAGGACAAGAAAGACGGTCATGGTAACGCACACACATGACTGTAAACTGAGCTGGTTTGGGTTATATTGCTACTGACACCCACCACACATCTGAGGCGGACTGGCCATGCATTCTAGGACTGCACCCTGCAGTTGGATATTGCAAAGAAATATTAAGACAGTTTGCACGCCTTTGGTAATTTGAGAAGATTGCTTGTATCTACTGAAAGAGACTCAGGGAGAACTCCCCATAGTAACTATCACCTATAAACAGCCTTTGAGAAAAGCCTACTTTGTGATACACCTGAAATGTGCCAGCAGTGACTGGGATATGCGTCATTTAGCCCCTCATTTGCTGCTGACAGGGATGGGGCTCTTTCTGCCCTTTGATCAGAGCCACTGCAGCGAAACCAGAGGGCTCTGATCAGTTGCCATGGCAGCCTGGGGCCTTGTGAAGGTTCTCAGGCCTATCATGGCTAACTGCCTGAAAAGCTGTGTCCGAGGCACAGATTCACAGGCAGGCTGTTAGTATTCTCTTGCAGTCTATGGTACAAGTGATCAAAAGATATCATGTTCAAGTCCTCTAAGAGCAATGGCGTACCTCTAATAGAGGCAGACCACGCAGCTGCTATTGGGCCTGTGGGCAAAGGGGCCTGGCCATATATGGAAGGCTCTGCCCCCTAATTATGCCAAATAAATATAGCTGCTTCTAACCTGAGTCCATTTGTGAGGTTTGGGCCCTGCTTACTGGCTTTCTGCAGCCCCTGTGCTTGGCTCCGAAGGGGGGGCAGGCCTAGGATGGCTCTCCTCCCCCCTACACAGTTCATGTCCCACCCACAGTCACTGTCCTCACCCATAACAGAGTGTGTCAGGCACTCGCTGATTTACCAATCAGCATTTAGCAATGCAGGCATGCTGCTGAGTGGCTAGCCTCACAGTGCTGTGGACTGTAATTTGCGGTCCACAATGCACGGGCACTAACAGTGGGCCCGCCGGATTCGGATCACGGACCCATTAATTTGAACGGGGTCCGCGATCCGCATCCGACGGTCCGCACCGCAAAAAAGTAGTGCTTGCGCTACTTTTTTGCAGTGTGGAGGCACGTCCAGAAACGCCACGGAAGCACACTGTAGTGCTTCCGTGGTGTTCAGATCCGTGCCTCTGCTCCGCATCCGTGGGTCCGCGATCCGTGATGTGGGCTGCACACGGCTGGTGCCTGTGTATTGCGGACCTGGCAAATGCAGCCCGCAATATGGCACCGGTCGTGTGCATGAGCACTAAGCAGCAGCAGGCACAGCAGTTCAAGGTATACTTCATAAGAGGGCTATGGTTTCAGTGGCATTGTTCATAAGAGGGCTATGGTGACACTGGTACTGTTCTTATGGGGGTCTATGGTGGCACTGTTACTGTTCTTATGGGGGTCTATGGTGGCACTGGTACTTTTCTTATGGGGATCTATGGTGGCATTGGTACTGCTCCTATGGGTGTCTATGGTGGCAGTGGTACTGTTCTTAAGGAGGGCTATGGTGGCACTGGTATTGTTCATAAGGGGAGCTCTGGTGGCACTGGTACTGTTCTTAAGGAGGGCTATGGTGGCACTGGCATTGTTCATAAGAGGGTTATGATGGCACTGGCATTGTTCATAAGGAGGGCTATGGTGGCACTGGTATTGTTCATAAGGGAGGCTATGGTGACACTGGGACAATTTACAAAGGGGGGCTATGGTGGCATTGATTCATAAGTGTGCTATGGTGGCACTGGTACAGTTCAAAAGTGGGGCTATGGTGGCACTGGTACGGTTCAAAAGTGGGGCTGTGGTGGCACTGGTACGGTTTGGGCAATGGTGGTACTGGTACGGTTCAAAAGGGGGCTATGGTGTCACTGGTAAGGTTCATAAGGCGGTTTATGGTGGCAACAGTATAGTTCAAAAGGGGGCTATGGTGGCACTGGTGTAGTTCATAAGAGGGCCTATGGTGGCACAAGTGTAGTTCATAAGGCTTACTATGGTGGCACTGGTACTATTCTTAAGGGGAGGCTATGGTAGCATTGGTACTATTCTTAAGGGGTGGGGCTATGGTAGCACTGGTACTATTCTTAAGGGGGGGCTATGATAGCACTTGTACAGTTTAAGGGGGTGAGCTATTGGGGCACACATAGCAGCAGAGCAAACAACAGGCATAGGTAATAAGGGTCACAGCCAGCGCTGTAAGCTTAAAGTGCACCAAACCTTTAAAATGTACCTGCTAAAGCCGAGAATACAAAGCCCAGGCACAGGCAGGAGGGCAATGTCTTATGTGAGTTGCTGCCTTGAATTTGATCTGCTAATAGCTGGCATTCTATGTGGCTACATGTATTTTATTTTTTATCCCTGTTTGATGGGTTATTTATGGCACATTTTATTTCTTTGTTTGTGGGTGAAAAGGGATCCTTGCCAGGGAGCAGCCAATATAGGTAATGGGAGGAGCCATGTGTGGGTAGTGGGAGGAACCAGGTGTGGGTAGTGGGAGGAACCAGGTGTGGGTAGTGGAAGAGGCTAGGAACAGGGAATAGGGGCCCAATTCAGATTTTTGCTATAGGGCCCATGATTTCTATATACGCCCCTGTCTAAGAGGGCTAAAAATTATAGTAAAAAATAAACTAAAATCTTAAAAATTCAAATCATATTCCTTTTCCAATAGAAAAATAAACAATTAAACCATAACGGTTACTTTTCCTACGCCACTATTCAAATATAAAAATATTTTTCCTGAGCAGCAAATGTCATATTGGAAAAAAAATAAAAATCCACGATTATCCATTTTTTGTTCACCCTATCCCCCCCAAAAAATGTAATAAAAAGTGATCAAAAAGGCATACAGTATGTACCCCCAAAACATACCAAACAGTTCTTCCCCACAAAAATACAAGCTTCATACAGCTCTGTAGATGGAAATATAGAAAGTTATGACTTTCAGAAAATCTTGAAGCAAAGAAAATTTATTTTTTTCAAAGGCTTTTATTTTATTAAGTTAAGTTTTAAAAGTAATTCTCCACTACAAACTTTAGTTAATAAAATTGTGGCATTAAAAAATGCAACTTGTCCTGCAAAAAACAGGCCCTTATACAGCTATGTGAATGGAAAATCTAAATTATGGCCGGTGGGGAGGAAAAAACGAAAATGCAAAATGAAAATTGGCTCGGTCCTTAAAGGGTTAAATGATGGGGGAACATGCATAACTGTACAACATGTACAAATATTTTTGCACCTAAAAGAACTTTGGTACTGCAACCACATAAGTTTTATTTATAGGGGTATCAACATGCAAACTTGTGGATAGCATTTGACCCAAAGTAAGAGCCCTTCTAATCAGGCAGTTAATGGCTTGTTCCAGTACTCTGGAAAATCCAGAGTCTTGATGTAAAACTGGAATAAATATTTATTAATAATCTTACATCTAGCTTTATATTTCAAACTGAAAGTAGTGGAGAAAAACACAGAGCGGTTTACATTTTTGTCTGAAGAACCTAGCTGTAATTGGAATGCTTCAAAAGGTCTTGCTGGTTTTTATTGTTTGCAATGTTAATCGCTCAGTTAATGACCACAGTGGACATCCCTGATTTTTTAATCTAGCGTAGAGGTTGGCCGCTTTAGTGTTGTATTCTCATTAATTGAGCAGCTTTGCTTAGCCTGCATGAATTCATTGACAGGTACATATGTATTTTATAGTATGTTTGAGATGGTATGATTTAGAGATGAGCGAATCTATTCGTCGATTCGTTGATTCGTATCGAATCTTGGAAATTTTCAGCTGCGAAGTGGATCCGAATATTAGGTGATTCGCTCTGTTAAGATTCGAAAATGTTCCTAAGGCTTTCTACGCATTCCCTATGTAGTTGTCCAATAAATTGTACGCTAATGCTACGTATAAGTTACTCTATACGCTGTTTCGTACGAATACATAAGTAATTAGCGAACATTTACTGTTAGTTCATTATTTGTGCGCAAAAGCCCGGGAAAAAAGCGGTCACCTGACCTAGTGGCCAGGGTTTGCTCTGATTGGCTCAGGGTCGGTAAGCCAGTGATGCATCACTTCTGCTGCAACTGCTGAGACGAGTCTGTGAAGTTCTGAGACACTGAGACCTGTTGTTGTTAAAATTGGGGTGTAATTGTTCAAGGAATCCATATTACACATCAGGGATACTGCAGGGCAAGTGCAGGGCCAGTGCAGGGCCAGTGCAGGGCTAGTAATTAATCAGGCAGGGAGAGAGAGACATACAAAGATCAGCTGCAGGGCCACAGAGTGAAGTAAAAAATGTCTGGAATGGATACGCAAAAGAGTTCCAGTTCCAGCCAGACCTCGAACTCTAAAAAAAAGGAGAAGGTGGCACAGGGCAGCAGTGCCAAAGGACCTGTAGCCGGAGCTTCTACTTCTGTAATTCGTAATAGTTGGCCACTGTTCCACCAGGCTAACCTACCAAGGCGCAAAATTGTAGTGGAGTGGATGGCACGCTCATCTCAGTCTCAGCCGGATCATCTGTCATCTGCTGATACAGTATCCATATGTAGCCAGGGATCAGTCTCGTCCTGCTCCACCAGTCCGCTCCAGCAAAGCCCGTCATTTTGTGCCACCTCTTGGGCTTCAGTGCTCCCTCCTAGTGGTGTCCCTTCTGCAATTGATAAAATAAAAGGCCACCGAACCCGTCTGCATAATCTGGCGGTTATAGAGGACAGCCTCCCTGAGGATTTCTTAGAGGGCAGTAAGAGTTTGGACTGCCCGGAATTGGAGGCTGGTGGGGAACAGCCTAATTTGCAGTCAGAAAAAAGTGGCGTGGAGGAGTCCTGCGTGCATGTCTCCACCTCCTCTTATTCGGCAGCCGTCCATTGCCGAGTGCGTGGCCAGGAAGCAGTTTTACGCCACAAGTAATCCGCAAACTGTGCGCAAAACTGAATGGTCACCTGACAAAGTTGCTGGCTGTGCAGTCTCTGCCGTGCCAGCTGGTTGACTGCCCAGCTTTTAGGGAGCTAATGGCTTGCGCTCATCCACGCTGGCAGGTCTCTAGCCGGCATTTCTTCTCCAAAAAAGCTATCCCTGCCCTTTACTCCCACATGGCTGACAATATAGGACGCTCCCTGCAGCTTTCTCTCTGCAGCACCGTGCACGTCACGGTGGACACCTGGAGGAGTTCTTACGTCCAGGGGCAATACATGTCCTTTACTGGCCACTGACTGAATGTATTTAGCGGCAACGAGTCAGGAACCCCCAGCAACCGGGCCAATTGCTGTTGGCACCTCCACGTGCTTTCCAGCAGGATTGCAGCAGACCACCCAACAACTATCTGCTTCCACCTCCACGGGCAGTCCGCCTGCTGGAGCGTCAGGGCAGAGAGTTAACCTCCCTCCTTCATATCATATGTGCCAGGTAAAACGCTGCCATGCAGTGTTAGACTTAGTTTGTCTTGGCAGTAGCAGCCACACAGGCCAAGCTTGCTGCATTACATGAAGCAGCAAATAGTGCACTGGTTGTCTCCACGCCAGCTGGAAGTGGGCAATGTAGTGAGTGACAATGGGACAAATATAGTGGCAGCGCTAAACCTGGGTCAATTCACGCATGCTCCCTGTATGGCACATGTCCTAAATCTAGTGGTGCAGATATTTCTCAAAACAACCACTGGCCTGCGCACAGTGCTGGCAAAGTCTTGGAAGCTTTGCACTCATTTGAACCATTCATATGTATCTCGCCATGCTCTGCTGGAACTGCAGCGACAAAACGGTCTTCCGCCACACCGCTTAGTAGGTGACGTGCCGACCCGGTGGAATTCCACTCTTCATATGTTGCAGCGGCTCCTTGAGCAGCGTAGAGCAGTGGACGATTTTGTCCAGAAGCAGCCAGAATCTTCCACCATAGGGAGCAGGTGCAGCTTTGATTTCCGGCAGTGGAGGCTGGTCCGAGATGCCTGCACTGTGCTGAAGCCCTTTGAAGAAGCCACAAAATTGGTCAGCCGGGACAGCTGCGGTGTGAACGACGTAATTTCACTAATATTTGTGCTGGAAAAGACACTCACGCTCATGCAGCAGGGGGCAATGGGGGAAGGAAATCCTGGACATCTGTCTGCACGCCATACTGTCACTGTAGGGGAGCCCCAACGCCAAAGTTCCCTTGCGGAGCAGGAGGAGGATGAGGATGAGGAGCTTCAGTTAGAGGAAGAGGAGGATTTTAATGAGGATGGTGATGACCAGGAGGAGGAGGAGACACAGCTGGAGGATCTGAATGATGACGATGATGAGACTTTCAGAGACACTGAAGTGTCCCTGAGAGAGGCTGAAATGGAAAGAACTGGGTCCTCGGGCACGCTGGCCAGGATGGCAAGCTGTATGCTCACATGCTAAGCGACACGGGTATCCTAAAATTAAGGCAGACGAATACTGGCTGGCGATGCTTCTGGACCCACGGTATCAATCCAACATGGGGGATTGTTTTCCTCCACCGGAAAGGGAGGAGAAATTAGCATCATTGCGGGAGAAGCTAAGTAGTAACCTGGCCACAGGTTTCAGCCAGCCCCAGCCTGCTGCCAGAGTGTCTGAGAAGGAGGTCCGGCCAAGTCATCCACCTCCTGCCACAACCGGCAACAGGTAATTAAGCCTAATTAGTATGATGCAGCAATTTTTCTCTGCCTCCCAACAGCTACAGCCAAGTGAGCAGACCCAGATCACCCGCCTCAATGAGCAGGTTCAGGCGTACCTGCAGTCTGGCTCGCAAAGCCTCTTCTCAGACCCCCTGGACTTCTGGGCAGGCAGATTACAACAGTGGCCAGAACTGTCCCACTATGCACTAGGGCTTCTTTCCTGCCCAGCCTCAAGTGTTATGTCAGAGAGGGTTTTTAGTGCCGCTGGGGGCGGGGTGACACCCAAAAGGACAAAATTGTCACCTGGCAGTGTTCAAAAAAACACCTTTATAAAAATGAATAAAGGCTGGATTACCTCCGAATTTCATACTCCTCTTGCTGAGGCTGCTGATTAGATCAGGCCTTGCAGGGCAGAATAGTCTGGTTGTCTTCCCACTGTTGCTGTCAGCCGGGCCATAACGTTACTGCCAAACATCTTGTGTCATGTCATGGGCTGTGGGAACCCGAAGTCTCCAAACCAAAACCCTTTTAAAAACCAAACACTATTGTCCGCCTACATTTTCTACGCTTAGCAGGAGAGTAGCTGTTGTTACCGTTACTAATAGTTCTATTTAGTATTCTTAAATTTGTTTTGAAGCCTCAGCCTTTACTCCCCCCCCCTTCAAAAAAATTAAATTATATATATATATATATATATAGTGGCCGGTGAGTATATATATATATATATATAAGAAATGAAGTTAAAAAAATTTTTTACACTGTTGTTACCTCTGACTCCCGTTACAAGTTACATTAGGGGAGATTGTTATACTCCACCGCAGTTTGTTGTATTTACTAATCACTCTCTGCTAATACACCCCGTCCCCTACTACTACTGGCCGGGGCAGCCATGAAAAGCTCATATATAATTTTCACTGCCTATGTTAAGGTAGAATGTACAGGCTTGTTGTCCAAACAAGCCAAGCCTTTTTCTTTTACTGTAAATTGTAATCAGTGAACCGGAGTGTGCGTAATTTATTAATACTTCGGCCGGCAGACACCGCTGTTTTCATTACACAATTTTTTCAGTCTTTTGCCTGAACTTACATCCCTGTCTTCTTCACACTATGTCAGGAAGGTGTTAAAGAAAAGGTGTTAAACAAAACATTCAAAACACAGGTTTTACAATAATATTTTAGTAATAAATAATAACTTTTTACAAATAATAAATAGTATAATAAACAAAAAAAAGGTTATGCCGGCTTTGCCGACGTCTGGCCATCATCTCCTGCAGCTCTTGGTGCTCCAGCTGCAGGCCGCAAATAAGCTGGGAGGCAGCATGGAGCCTGGTCCCGAAGCGGCATAAGGCTGCCTCCACCTCAAAGTCAGTGGGGATATCTGTAGGGGTGGAAACTGTAATATAATTAGTATGATCGAGTAAAAGTGATTGTCCCACGAAAAAAATTCTAAACTTTCAAACCAGAACCTGGATCAGAATACTTTAGCAATTGCATACCATTATATATTTGGTATATGTACTGGAACGAGTTATTCAGTGACATGTATCTGTATTGAGCCTTTTTTTTTCTTTGAACTGCTCACTGAGAAGGCCACACAACACACATGGTCAGTTTGGGATTTGTACTTACTGCACACCCATACTGCGTGGTCTTCCCATGGTCCAGGGGAAAATTCCTCCCTGATGGTTGGAGCTACAAAAGATAAAACAAAAATTTTGCTTATATTTTGATGACAGAAGGTCCACCCATTACACTTTTTTTTACCTACCTTCTACCTCTGGAAGTTGGGCTGGTGGTGTTGGAGGGGCAGGTGGGGTCCTCTCTCGCTGTTGTGGTGGAGGAGGGTGAGAGGGGCTCCTCTGTGGTGCAGCAGCTGTCAAAAATCATTAAATAATGGCATTACATTCAACTCTAATGAACAGTTGTAACTTCTGATGTTCATACATGGGCATAGTTTTGGGCAGGATGATCCCATTCCTAACCACTAGTGCTCTTATATCACTGCAGCTGCACTCCCACATAGCTTGGATTTAAAATAAATTAAATATGTTTACACTTACTAGAAGCTGCAAGTACTGTAGGGGCCGTCCGGCCTCGACGTTGACCATGGTGACACCGTCATTCACGGTGCTCTGCAACATAAATCCATACACAATTGTTATATGATGACTCTTTTTAATACTAACACTATACTTCTATGAAAATATTATGGGTGAGAGGGGGACCATATCATATCCATTTTTTTCTTCTAAATAGGTATTTATCGCGATAGATATCGTTATCGTCGCAATAAATTTCTTAATATCGTTAACACGGTGCAGTGGGAATACTTTTGATAACGCCCACTCACATTAGCTGCAGCATGGGCACGTCTTTGAGTCTGTGTGTAGGAGGAGGAAGCGCTAACTATGAAGGAGCATATATCTAAGGGTACTTTCTTTC
This sequence comes from Rhinella marina, assembly GCA_900303285.1. Taxonomy (NCBI): domain Eukaryota; kingdom Metazoa; phylum Chordata; class Amphibia; order Anura; family Bufonidae; genus Rhinella; species Rhinella marina. The sequence goes on along the minus strand of ONZH01010966.1, from coordinate 193,546 downwards.
ACACTAGTGCATTTGCCTGACACAAACAGGAGAACGGCCAACACCATTAACAATAATGGGAGACGGCACTGATCTGGCCGCTATCCGGCAAGAATGCCTGGAATTGGCAGGGCAAATACTGCAGAACAGCCTGCAGGATCACCACCACATATGTGAAAGTAGCCTAAGGCAAATTACTGTGAAGGGGCACGTATCTGAGAATACCTTTACTTGTTTGGTTCGAGTTAGAGGCGTGGCCTAGCATGAAAGAAAATTACTACAGCGCACTATGCATGCCCACGTTGTCCTTCTATACTTTTTTCATTATTGGCACTCACTGCTGGTATATATACAATACAGTACACTCATTTTTTAACATGTTTTTACTTTTCAAATATTTTATTACTCACCCTGCCGTATCTCTGCGCTGATCTCATTAAGCCGCTCTGGGCATTTAAACTTCAGATCGGACCATTTCCGCTGTATATAGCCGCACAGTGTCGAAACGATGGCGCAAGCCTCGGATCACCTGCTGGATCATGCTGGTTCGGGTGGCGGTGTGTGCCATCGTAATCCTGCCGGTCCATCAGCCGGATCATGTATTTCAGCTCTGCAGAACTAAATGATGAGGATCGCCTGGATGCCATTTTCAAAAATTCTCTCTGCCTCTGAGGAGTGCACGCCGCGGCCTCTCGTTGTGCATGCCTGCGTATTACGTAATCACTAGAAAATAGTACGCTGAGGATTCGTACGCAATTTGTACGCTCATGTTCAAAGAATTTGCGTACCTTTTAAAACTGAACGTTCGTTATTAGTGCGCGAATGTTTGCTAAACGCCACATAACGTATATTTTGTACGCAAATTTAACGAATATATTCGTCGAATATACGAGTCTTATGAAAAGTTCGACGAATGTTCGGCGACCAAAATTTGGAATCATTCGCTCATCTCTAGTATGATTTAGTATTCCACACAGTGGAGTTATGATAGATTGCAATTTCTACCGTGCCCTCTTGATAACACTACATCCAGAAAATGTATTTCCTATAAATCAAATTTGAAAGAAAAAGATTCATGGGTTGGCACTGAAGTAGTCTTAAAGTTCTGGTATAGCTGCCACATCGTCATCCCACCTCCTTTCAAATAATGAGGAGGTCATCAATGTATCGACCATACCAGCCAAAGAAAGACATGGGTTAAAGGGTTAAATTTGGGGGGAAAAGGAACATTCTCTTCCACCAAGTCATAACAAAGTTAGGCTACTTTCACACTAGCGTTTTTATTTTCCGGTATTGAGTTCCGTCATAGGGGCTCAATACCGGAAAAAAACGCTTCAGTTTTGTCCCCATTCATTGTCAATGGGGACAAAACTGAACTGAAGACAACGGAATGCTCCTGAAAGCATTCCGTTCCATCTTCAGAGAAACCTCCGGTCCAGGCATCCGCACCAAAACGGATCCGGAATGACCCCCAATGCAAGTCAATGGGACGGATCCGTTTGGTGTGACACACCAGTAATCCGGATCTGTCCTCCATTGACTTGCAATGGGGGGTCATTCCGGATCCGGCTACACATATACAGAGATATATACAGACATACATACATACTCACACATACACAAAAACACATACATACTCACATGCTCCAGGCAGGGACGCCGGCAGCATGTCTTCACGCGCCCCTGCGCGGAACTATGACGTTTCCCCACTGCTCCCAGCAGAGGGCGCTGTGGGGAATCGTCATCACTGCGCGCAGGAGGCACGTGAAGACGTGCTGCCGGCGTCCCTGGCTGGAGTATGTAAGTATGTATGTGTTTGTGTGTATGTGTGTGTATGTATGTTCTCTGTGTCTTGTCCCAATGTCTGTGTCAACATGTGTGGGGCCGGACCGCTGCTTCGGCTCCACACATGTATCAGCGGCAGCATGGATCCGTCGGCACCCTTTAGGTGCTGGATCCGTGCTGCCGCTAGTGTGAAAGAGGCCTTAGCTATGGAGGAAAAGAATTTAGCTCACATTGAAGCCCTGGACTTTAGTAAATCAGTAAATTCAGAACATCAGAATAAAAAGTCTTGTAGTTTGGGAGCATATTTACTATCGGAGTATAGCCAACATAGACAAATAGTCAAATTTAACTGTATATAATGAAATTATATCTGCTGTTATCTATACAGAATTATTCTGTTATTGGTAGTGTTCACAACACAGATTTTGTGTCCTGCAATTAGCTTTGGATGGGTTTGATTAAAGGGGTATTCCCATTTGCGACAATGGGGGCATATCACTAGGATATATCAAGAACAGAGCGAGGAAAGTAATGGCTGGAGGACCCTGGGTTTCCCTGGGTTCGGCCACCAGCAAGCGATTTCCCCATAGAAGTGAATGGGAGTGCACTGCGCATGCGTGGCCACCGCTCCCGATCACTTCTATGGACCCGACGGAAATAGCCGAGTCGGTGCTCATCTATTTTTGGCAACCTCATCCCTCATAGAAAGATAGAGGTGGGACCCGCACCATCTCCTAGCGATATGATCCCATTGTCTCAGATGGAAAACCCCTTTAAAGGCTGTAAAAGGCCCATTCACACAAATTTTCAATGATCCTTTCCCTGCTACTAGGAGGCAGAAGAAGGGAACCACTTTTATGTATTTCTGGGAGGGAGTGAAACATTCCTGACACTGGGTTATCAACTATGACATAATCTACTTGTTTTTATAAGTCCCATAAAATCAAATTTATTCACTAATTGTTTGATTTCTGATTTCAAATGCTCAGTAGGATTTTGGGTATGTCTTCTCATTAGACAACATGGTTAAATTGTGTTTCTTATAGACTTCAGGGTCCAAAATAATAACCATATACCCTTTAGGGGCTGCTGTTATGTCATATCCTTGAACTCTTGTAGTGCAATGCTCTCACAGTAATGTAAATTATAACTGGAGGACAATTAATTAATGCTAGAATGTAAGTGTTTCAATTCTTCCTCAATGAACTCTTTAAATCCAAACAAATCCAGATCAGGGCTCTGGATTAGACAGAAAATTGGATTTTTGTTTTATAACAAGTGCTGGATAAATTAACAGATTCTGTTAATTTGCAGGTGTTGCAGATCAGACTTTAAACTGTTCAGAAAAAATAGAAATCGGTATATCAATATCAGAATTAGATGAATTACTTGAGAATGAAGACATATTTGAGCTGTTGTTCTTGTGCAGTTTCCTTATAACACAGAAGAGTACACAGAAGGTAACTTTTTTTGCCTAAAGGGTGTCTACACACAGTGTGGATTACGCATTATTTTTCCATGCAGATTTTGTGCAGAAAAAACGCAGCATACTACAGTACTAGCAAAGTGTATAAAATTAAACATATCTCATGTACGCTTTGCTTTTTGCAGAAACTGACCTGCTGTGCAGTTTGAAATATGCAGAATGTCAATTGTTGTGGGGTTTTTTGCATGCGGATTTCTCCTTTTTCAATGGAAGGGTGAGATCTGCAGAAAATCCTCATGAAATCCACACCAAAAACTGCACCGTGTGCAGCTACCCTTATTTTCCCCAAATGCAGTGCAGCCACAATGTTCCTGCCATTGTCGCTGACCACTTTGCCCTGTTGGTGTTGGCTCTAAAACAGAATGGTAACACTTCACTTTACAAATATAGGAGATAGAAGGGAGAGGAAGGGAGAATGCTGTGCTGTGCTTTTGTTGGGAACGGAAGATGTCCATTGAGGAGGACATGGAGGAAGAGGATAAGCACCTGGTGTGGGAACCAGATGAACACAAACATGGAGGTGTCAATAGGACCTGACGTCTTTGCTGCGGTGCTGTGCCACCGCTGCTATGCAAGGAGGAGGAGCAGGAGGAATTCTGTGACCACTGGCTCTAAGGCACAGGGTCAGGTTCAAAAGTGACCTTGAGATCATCCTGGTGCGACTGAGAGGAGGAGTGAGCCATCCAGTCCACAATCTCATCCTCATTTTAATATGACATCTATATAAATGTAAAGTCACAGGTTTGGTGCACAGATTATTAAATGGTAGCAACATTGCAAGTGTTTTTTTCTTTAATTTACAGACAGAGGTGCATAAAAACATCCCTCTCCTTCTATAAATGCACTGCACACTGTTATTGACAATTTACAATTGTAATAATGCAGTTATTGCAGTAAAATGTGTTCTCGGTAAGTCATCATGAAGTAATGCATAGAGATGAGCGAGCACTAAAATGCTCAGGTGCTCGTTATTCGAGTCGAACTTTTCCTGATGCTCGGGTGCTCGTTTCGAGTAACGAACCCCATTGAAGTCAATGGGAGACTCGAGCATTTTTTGCAGGGGACCGGGGCTCTGCCTAGGGAAGGCTGGGTGAAAACCTGGAAACCTCAGAAAATGATGGAAACACCACGGAAATGGACAGGAAACAGAAGGGGCAGCATGCATGGATGCCTCTGAGGCTGCTTAATCCCACCATTACCCCAAATTCTCAGGCAACAGCCTGGTGGTTAACCTCATGGCAATTGTGCTCACCCAGACCAAGAAAGGCGAGGCAAATACCCATCACATGTTAGGGAAGCACCCAACTAGGTGCAACGAAGGTCCATCACCGCCTGCAGGTGACACCACTGCTCATGCTGGCACTGCAGCTGACATCAAGTTTAGTATCTGTTCTTATCAGTTACTGTGGCTGTTGGTGGTATAGTGGTGAGCATAGCTGCTTCCCAAACAGTTGACCTGGGTTTGATTCCCGTCTATCGCAGGAGGCAATTAAAAGAAGATCTAAAAAAAATCAGTACAATATCTAATATGTCCCCTACCCGGGTAAATTGTTTGGAGAGAGGGCCTGTAGGTGGGGGGGAAGGAGGTTTTGCTGGAAGAGCCAGAGGAGTGCCCCCTGGGCTAGCGTGTGTGGTGGTGACAACAGCCGGATGTAGTTAGAATGACGACGCAGGACCACAACTTAAAAATTTAGCATCAACCGGTACAATTGTCAATTATGAGCTCGATCAAGTGTGGCATGACTTTTAAATGGATATTGCATGTGGTCACGTACTCCCTGGAACCCCATAGTCACCCCTTCCCTGATGTGCTAACCCAAAACATTCTCTGCCCCAATTCGCAAGACCTTTTGCTGTTTCCGTGTGCTGACAGTGGGGATTTACCAGTGTGGACAATGGCGAGACACAGGTGTCGGGGGGTCAGGTAGTTGTATGGGAAGCAAGTTACAGTGGGGACTCCTTGGGGGGACTTTCTCATGATGGGACAGATTCAACTTGGGTGGATCAGGCACAGGAACAGATCAATTTTTTTTTGTGTTTATTTAACTTTTATTTAGCAAAAATAACCAGAGATATTTATTCGTTATCTTCTCTGCGCAGTCTGGCGTTGGGGTTCGTCACTTTGATGGCGAGCTGTGCCGCTCTCTCCACAATGGTCTTTAGGTTCTTAGATGGAGACGTTGTCGGCAATTTCAGCACAGAAGGACTTGTTGCTCATCAACAGAACCTCGACCTCCTTGACATTGTGGACCAGGAATTTGCGGGTGGACCAGGAATTTGCGGAACCCTGTTGGCAGCATGTGTTTGGTCTTCTACTTGCTACCGTATCCAATGTTGGGCAATATAGATACGCAGGTAATATTATTTTTCACACCTATCCCAAAAATAATGATTTACGCAGTTTGTGCAAATAAAACTGGAAACTGGAATTGGAGAGTGGGCCTGTAGGTGGACCTCCGGAAAAATTGTTTGGAGAGAGGGCCTGTAGGTGGACCTCCGGAAAAATTGTTTGAAGAGAGGGACTGTAGGTGGACCTCCGGAAAAATTGTTTGAAGAGAGGGACTGTAGGTGGACCTCCGGAAAAATTTTTTGGAGAGAGGGCCTGTAGGTGGACCTCCGGAAAAATTGTTTGAATAGAGGGCCTGTAAGTGGACCTCCGGAAAAATTGTTTGGACAGAGGGCCTGTAGGTGGACCTCCAGAAAAATTGCTTGAAGAGAGGGACTGTAGGTGGACCTCCGGAAAAATTGTTTGAAGAGAGGGACTGTAGGAGACCTCCGGAAAAAATTTTTGAGAGAGGGCCTGTAGGTGGACCTCTGGAAAAATTGTTTGAATAGAGGGCCTGTAGGTGGACCTCCGGAAAAATTGTTTGGAGAGAGGGCCTGTAGGTGGACCTCCGGAAAAATTGTTTGGAGAGAGGGCCTGTAGGTGGACCTCCGGAAAAATTGTTTGGAAGAGGGACTGTAGGTGGACCTCCGGAAAAATTGTTTGAAGAGAGGGACTGTAGGTGGACCTCCGGAAAAATTTTTTGGAGAGAGGGCCTGTAGGTGGACCTTTGGAAAAATTGTTTGAATAGAGGGCCTGTAGGTGGACCTCCGGAAAAATTGTTTGGAGAGAGGGCCTGTAGGTGGACCTCCGGAAAAATTTTTTGGAGAGAGGGCCTGTAGGTGGACCTCCGGAAAAATTGTTTGGGAGAGAGGGCCTGTAGGTGGACCTCCGGAAAAATTGTTTGGAGAGAGGGCCTGTAGGTGGACCTCCGGAAAAATTGTTTTGGACAGAGGGCCTGTAGGTGGACCTCCGGAAAAATTGTTTGAAGAGAGGGACTGTAGGTGGACCTCCGGAAAAATTGTTTGGAGAGAGGCTGTAGGTGGAACCCGGAAAATTTTGGACAGAGGCCTGTAGGGGAATTCCGGAAAAATTGTTTGGACAGAGGGCCTGTAGGTGGACCTCCGGAAAAATTGTTTGGACAGAGGGCCTGTAAGTGGACCTCCGGAAAAATTGTTTGGACAGAGGGCCTGTAGGTGGACCTCCGGAAAAATTGTTTGAAGAGAGGGCCTGTAGGTGGACCTCCGGAAAAATTTTTGAGAGAGGGCCTGTAGGTGGACCTCCGGAAAAATTGTTTGGAGAGAGGGCCTGTAGGTGGACCTCCGGAAAAATTGTTTGGAGAGAGGGCCTGTAGGTGGACCTCCGGAAAAATTGTTTGGAGAGAGGGCCTGTAGGTGGACCTCCGGAAAAATTGTTTGGACAGAGGGCCTGTAGGTGGACCTCCGGAAAAATTGTTGAAGAGAGGGACTGTAGGTGGACCTCCGGAAAAATTGTTTGGACAGAGGGCCTGTAGGTGGACCTCCAGAAAAATTGTTTGGACAGAGGGCCTGTAGGTGGACCTCCGGAAAAATTGTTTGAAGAGAGGGACTGTAGGTGGACCTCCGGAAAAATTGTTTGAAGAGAGGGACTGTAGGTGGACCTCCGGAAAAATTTTTTGGAGAGAGGGCCTGTAGGTGGACCTTTGGAAAAATTGTTTGAATAGAGGGCCTGTAGGTGGACCTCCGGAAAAATTTTTGGAGAGAGGGCCTGTAGGTGGACCTCCGGAAAAATTGTTTGGAGAGAGGGCCTGTAGGTGGACCTCCGGAAAAATTGTTTGGAGAGAGGGCCTGTAGGTGGACCTCCGGAAAAATTGTTTGGAGAGAGGGCCTGTAGGTGGACCTCCGGAAAAATTGTTTGGACAGAGGGCCTGTAGGTGGACCTCCGGAAAAATTGTTTGGACAGAGGGCCTGTAGGTGGACCTCCGGAAAAATTGTTTGAAGAGAGGGACTGTAGGTGGACCTCCGGAAAAATTTTTTTGGAGAGAGAGCCTGTAGGTGGACCTCTGGAAAAATTGTTTGAATAGAGGGCCTGTAGGGGGCCCTCCTGAAAAATTGTGGTAAAAGAGTGCCAGTTGGACCTCTAAAAAATGGCGTTTTTTGGCTCAGCGTTAGGCAAAGACCATATGGAGGAGGAGGAGGAGTAGGAGGAGTAGAGAAGAGGAATTGGATACATAAGTTATTTAAATCTTTAGCTGCTTTCCCCCGGAGGAGATTTGAATTCCGGTGAAATCCAGGCTTTGTTCATTTTGATAAGCGTCAGCCTGTCAGCGCTGTCAGTTGACAGGCGTGTACGCTTATCGGTGATGACGCCACCAGCTGCACTGAATACCCGCTCTGACAGCACGCTAGCGGCAGGGCAGGCCAGCACCTCCAAGGCGTACAGCGCCAGTTCAGGCCACGTGTCTTGGAGAGCTGCCTGCTGACCTGCCTCGCCTCCTCTCCCCCGCTACTTGGCCCACAGAACCATTCCCTCTGCCGCTAGCGGCGTCAGATGGGAAGAATTGTTTCAGCTTGTGCACCAGGGCCTGTTGATATCTATTCACTCTCATACTCCTTTCCTCTGCAGGGATGAGAGTGGAAAGGTTCTGCTTGTACCGTGGGTCCAGGAGAGTGAACACCCAGTAATCGGTGTTTGAAAAAATTCTTCTAACGCGAGGGTCACGGGATAGGCAGCCTAACATGAAGTCTGCCATGTGCGCCAGAGTCCCAACACGCAAGAATTCCCTCTCCTCACTGGCCTGACTCTCCATTTCCTCCTCCTCCTCCAAGTCCTCCTCCAAGTCCTCCTCTTCAGCCCATACACGCTCAAGAGTTAAGGACTGAGCACTGGTACCCTCTACTGTCTCGCCGACATTCTCCTCCTCTTCCTCCTCATCCTCATCCCCCTCCTCCGATACGCGCTGAGAAACAGACCGGAAGGTGCTCTGGCTATCAAGCGACATATCTTCCTCCACCGTCTCTTGTGACAAGCGCAAAGCATGCGACTTGATGCTGAGCAGTGAGTTTTTCAACAGGCAAAGCAGCGGGATGGTGAGGCTGATAATGGCGGCATCGCCGCTGACCATCTGTGTTGACTCCTCAAAGTTGCCTGGCAGATATCAGACATCCACGTCCACTCCTCATTGTAGACTTGAGGAATCTGACTGACCTGACTACCAGTTCTGGTGGAAGTTGACATCTGGCAGTCTACAATCGCTCTGCGCTGCTGGTAAACTCTGGATAACATGTTTAATGTCGAATTCCATCTCGTGGGCACGTCGCACAACAGTCGGTGAGCGGGCAGTTGTAGGCGGCGCTGCGCTGCCCTGAGAGTGGCAGCATCTGTGGTCGACTTGCGGAAATGCGCACAGATGCGGCGCACCTTGGTGAGCAAATCAGACAGATTGGGGTATGTCTTGAGGAACCGCTGAACTATGAGATTGAACACATGGGCCAGGCATGGCACATGTGTCAGTCTGCCGAGTTGTAGAGCCGCCACCAGGTTACGCCCGTTGTCACACACAACCATGCCTGGCTTGAGGTTCAGCGGTGCCAGCCACACATCGGTCTGCGCCGTGATGCCCTGTAACAGCTCTTGGGCGGTGTGCCTTTTGTCACCTAAGCTCAGCAGTTTGAGCACCGCCTGCTGGCGCTTACCCACGGCACTGCTGCTGCGCCTAGAGCTACCGACTGAAGGCGCCGTGCCCACGGATGGTAATTCGGAGGAGGAGGAGGGGTCGGAGGAGGAGGCATAGTACGTCTGAGAGACCGTGACCGAGGTAGGCCCCGCAATCCTCGGTGTGGGCAGTACATGAGCGGCCCCAGGGTCATTCTCGGTCCCAGCCTCCACCAAGTTAACCCAATGTGCCATCAGTGAGATATAGTGTCCCTGCCCGGCAGCACTTGTCCACGTGTCCGTGGTTAGGTGGACCTTCTCAGAAACAGCGTTGGTCAGGGCACGGATGATGTTCTCTGACACGTGCTGGTGTAGGGCTGGGACGGCACATCGGGAAAAATAGTGGCGGCTGGGGACCGAATACCGAGGGGCAGCCACCGCCATGAGATTGCGAAAGGCCTCGGTCTCTACCAGCCTATAGGGCAGCATCTCAAGGCTAAGCAATTTGGAGATGTGGACGTTGAGGGCTTGGGCATGTGGGTGGGTGGAACTGTATTTCCTCTTGCGCTCCAGCGTCTGCTGTAAAGACAGCTGAACGCTGCGCTGGGACACGTTGGTGGACACTGTGGAGGATCGTGGAGGCGAAGGTGTGGTTTTCCGGCGGGAGGCGCTCATGTCGGGTCCTGGGCAGGGGTTGACTAGCAGAGGCAGCGAGTGACGCAGGGGTTGACTAGCAGAGGCAGCGAGTGACACAGGGGAAGGAGCAGTGGTGTGACCCGCAGGAGGTGGTGAACGGCCTTGGTTCCATTGAGTGGGGTGTTTAGCACTCATATGCCTGCGCATGCTGGTGGTGGTTAGGCTAGTAGTGGTGGCACCCCTGCTGATCCTGGTGTGGCACAGGTTGCACACCACAGTCCGTCGGTCATCCTCACTTTCTTTAAAGAACCTCCAGACTTGCGAACATCTAGGCCTCGCCACGGGAGCTTCACTACGTGAAACAGTTGCTGCTGATGCACCAGCTCTGGCCCTGCTTCTCCCTCTGGCCACACCACTGCCTCTTACAACCTGTTCTGGTGCAGCACTCGCCTCCGCCTCAGAAGCACTGTCTTCACTCGGCATATCAACCCAGCTTGGGTCAGTCACCTCGTCATCCTCCGATTCCTCAGTCTGCTCCCCCCTCGGAATTCCTCCCCTAACAACAACTTCACCACTGTCTGACAACCGTGTCTCCTCATCGTCTGACACCTTTTTACACACTTCTTCCACTAAGTCAACATTGTCATCATCATCATCACCCACAGACTGCGACAGTTGGAAAACTTGGGCATCGGGAAAGAGGTCAGCAGCAACCTGAGAAGTGATTTGTGACTCTGGGAAGGGTCCAGAAAACAGTTCCTCAGAGAATGCCGGATCGCATTCCAAATTTTCCTGGGAGGGGGCAGACTGGGGGGAAGGAGGTTGAGGTGGAGGAGCCAGAGGAGTGCTCCCTTGGGTAACGTGGGTGGACTGCGTGGAAGACTGACTGGTGGACAAATTACTTGAAGCATTGTCCGCAATCCACGAGATCAGCTGTTCACACTGTTGTGGTTTCAACAGTCCTCTACTACGTGTCCCTGTAAGTTGAGACATGAAGCTAGGGAGTGTAGCTCTGCGGCGTTCCACAGCTCCCTCATCAGCAGGTACTGTCTCACCCTGCCCAGGACCACGGCCTCTGCCCCCTGCAGTAATTGAATGCCCACGCCCTCGTCCTCGACCCTTAGCCCTGGGGTTCAACATTTTCTGTATATAAGTGTATGATATAAAAAATAAAAAATAAACAGGCCTGGTGTACTGAAACCCACAAACTTGTTCAGTCTGGTTTAATTAAGTGACGTACAGAAAGTGTCACCTGGACAGAATATACGGATTGGAGCGAGTGTGCTGAACTGTGACACACAGAAAGGTTACACGCAGCTGAGTAAAATGGATTTGTATCACTGAGCTAAAACAACTAAAAAAATAATTTTTTTTTTATATTTTTTTTTTTAGTTTCGTTTTTTTGGGAACGTGACGTGCAGGAACTATCGGAGACCTAACTCACACCCTGTTAACGGTGGCTATTTAGACTGCGACCCAGACAAATGTCGCACAGAGATTTTTAGGATCAAGCTGTATACGTTATTGGTAGCAAATGACTTGGTTGTATTCTGTGACGTACAGAAAGTGTCACCTGGACAGTATATACGGATTGGAGCGAGTGTGCTGAACTGTGACACACAGAAAGGTTACACGCAGCTGAGTAAAATGGATTTGTATCACTGAGCTAAAACAACTAAAAAAATAATTTTTTTTATATTTTTTTTTTTAGTTTAGTTTTTTTGGGAACGTGACGTGCAGGAACTATCGGAGACCTAACTCACACCCTGTTAACGGTGGCTATTTAGACTGCGACCCAGACAAATGTCGCACAGAGATTTTTAGGATCAAGCTGTATACGTTATTGGTAGCAAATGACTTGGTTGTATTCTGTGACGTACAGAAAGTGTCACCTGGACAGTATATACGGATTGGAGCGAGTGTGCTGAACTGTGACACACAGAAAGGTTACACGCAGCTGAGTAAAATGGATTTGTATCACTGAGCTAAAACAACTAAAAAAATAATTTTTTTTTTTATATTTTTTTTTTAGTTTAGTTTTTTTGGGAACGTGACGTGCAGGAACTATCGGAGACCTAACTCACACCCTGTTAACGGTGGCTATTTAGACTGCGACCCAGACAAATGTCGCACAGAGATTTTTAGGATCAAGCTGTATACGTGACAGGTAGCAAATGACTTGGTTGTATTCTGTGACGTACAGAAAGTGTCACCTGGACAGTATATACGGATTGGAGCGAGTGTGCTGAACTGTGACACACAGAAAGGTTACACGCAGCTGAGTAAAATGGATTTGTATCACTGAGCTAAAACAACTAAAAAAATAATTTTTTTTTATATTTTTTTTTAGTTTAGTTTTTTTGGGATCGTGACGTGCAGGAACTATCGGAGACCTAACTCACACCCTGTTAACGGTGGCTATTTAGACTGCGACCCAGACAAATGTCGCACAGAGATTTTTAGGATCAAGCTGTATACGTTATTGGTAGCAAATGACTTGGTTGTATTCTGTGACGTACAGAAAGTGTCACCTGGACAGTATATACGGATTGGAGCGAGTGTGCTGAACTGTGACACACAGAAAGGTTACACGCAGCTGAGTAAAATGGATTTGTATCACTGAGCTAAAACAACTAAAAAAATAATTTTTTTTTATATTTTTTTTTAGTTTAGTTTTTTTTGGAACGTGACGTGCAGAAACTATCGTAGAGCTGACTGACACCCTACTGACGGTGGCTATTTAGACTGCGACCCAGACAAATGTCGCACAGAGATTTTTAGGATCAAGCTGTATACGTGACAGGTAGCAAATGACTTGGTTGTATTCTGTGACGTACAGAAAGTGTCACCTGGACAGTATATATGGATTGGAGTGAGTGTGCTGAACTGTGACACACAGAATGGTTCCACACTGCTGTGTGCAATGGATTTGTATCACTGAGATATAACATAAAAAAAGGGGGTTATATATGGTGATAGCTGCACTACTAGTGCCAGCCAGCCAAGCCAGGAGACCAAAAAAAATGTCTTCTAGCCCTTAGAAGGGCTGTTGGGTTCTTTGTGGGTGATTCCTGCCTAACAGAGAACTAAATGCAGGCCCTAACACTGTCCCTGAAAGGCAGCAGCTCTATCCCTAACGACATCCAGACGGCATCTGAGCCGAGCACCGCGGCCAGTCAGTAGTATATTCCAGGGTCACCTGATCAGGCCAGCCAACCCCTGCTATCGACATGTAAGGGCCCCACGTGATGCTGGGTGTACCGTAGAGTCTACTGGCTTGTGATTGGCTGTGTTTATAGGCGCCAAAAAAGCACGATACGGAAGTTGGCGAGATTCTCGTCCGAGCAGCGAGCACTTACGAGTACCCTAATACTCGAACGAGCACCAAGCTCGGACGAGTATGCTTGCTCATCTCTAGTAATGCAACATCTTAACTAAAACGGTATACTAATGCTGTCAGGGACCCCATGTAAGGGTGAGCCTTTTGAGATCTGTTCACATGGTTCAGAGCTGCATGGCAGCTATTGTTGCCTTGGTACTGGTCCTGTGGGTTGGGGTGGCCAAGTGTCAAAGGGAGCTTTGTTGGGTGTTGTTGGGCTGCTCTACCTGTGAGTGTGTTGCTGCAGCAGTGGTGGTCACCATGTGGTGCTGCACCAGTTTAGTGTAGAGACCCACTTGACTCCCCACTGTGGCGGGATCTTAGGAATTTTGATAAAAAAATACACCAAGCGCCTCATGTCCTACTCAGTTTATTAATTGTAAGAAGAATGCCTAAGAGGCAGGTGGCCAGAAAAATTGTTTAAAAGTCCCTTGGCTCTGGCATCAAATTAGAGCCTTGACCATCTCTGGTGGGGGCTCTCCATATACATATTATATTCTATTTTTCACTCTTAATCATTATTTAATGTGCAGATGATTGGCAACAAGGTGTTATTGTTTAAAAGTTCTTGACTAAGGATCACTGTATGATTCAGCAAATAACATTACAAATGCAACCAGCACACAACTTAAATGTCTTTTAAACTTCTGATCTGAACACTCTAGAAACACTATTCCGTTGTCAGGTTCTGCTGTGACTTGCAGACTCCTACACAGCAGCTTATATTGGGGGCACATTTATTAAGACCTGCGTTTTAGACGCTGGTCTTAATAAACCCCATAACTGGCGGTGTATCCGTCAAAGTTATGAAGAGCTGCAGGACTCTTCATCACTTTGGCGGATCTTCCGCCAGTTCTAAAAGTAATACTACAAGAAAATTTAGAGTAGCACATTCATAATCGCAGATGCATATCCATAAAGCTACCATGCACAAAGCAAACAAAAAAGGTATGGCAGCACAACATTTCACATACAAACAATAAAACAGCAGGCCCGTCTCATTTACGATTTTCTACGCCTGTTTCTACGCCTGTTTGAGGCAGCTACCCTCAATATATACTACAAATAAATTTAGACTAGCACATTCATAATCGCAGATGCATATTCATAAAGCTAACATACACAAAGCAAACAAAAAACATTTCACATACAAACAATAAAACTGAGAAATAAGGATCATTCTAACTTAAAGTGGTATCTGCAGAAGCCACCTTCACGCCTGGTAGAGGTACTTAAAAAAATTGATTTTGGAAATTTTCTTTAAAAATTTCAAAAATTTCTTCTAAAATTCTAAAACTTCCAACGTCCTAAAAAAATTAAATAGCACTACCAAAATGATGTCAACATAAAGTAGACATATGGTGAATGTTAATTAATGAATATTTTATGAGGTATCACTATCTGTCTTCAAGCAGAGAGATTCAAATTTACAAAACAGTGAATTATTTCAATTTTTTTTATTTTTATTTTTTTATAAATAAAGGTGAAATATATTGACTCAAATTTACCATTAACATGATGTACAATGTGTCCCGAGAAAACAGTCTCTGAATGGCTTGGATAAGTAAAAGCATTCCAAAATTATTACCACATAAAGTGACATGTCAGATTTTCAAAATTAGACCTGGTCAAGAAGGGGGGCAAATGGCCCTGTCTGGAAGTGGTTAATCATTTTGTTCATTTCCAATTTTTGTCACTCTGGATTCTGCTAGCAGTCTTTCTATTGTTGTTTAGTGTTTGTAGAAAATATGTCTTCTGTTCTGTAAAGAAACAATAATAATCGTTGTGTAATCTGCACACTTTTGTACTGCAAACCATTTAATGTAATCCTGCCAGTAACCATGTGAATCTAATGTTTAAGAAATCACATTAATTATACCCCAAGTTCATTTGTTCACATTCTTTATATGCATGCTTTTTACACAAGCATCTAAAAGAACTTTTAATTAAAACAACATGTCTTACTAGTGTTCACATAATTGCTTTAAGTAAAATGAGTGGGTACAATGAGAGACTGCACTTTGTCATTAAGGATCTCTTATGGAGTGGATTGGTAATAAGCTGTAGAGAGGCTAGGAAAAACAGGAAATAGAAATAAAACATTTCATGATATTTTCTTGATTGATCATGTATTTTGCACAATATGTAAATTTATAATGAGCACAAATTTTCTTTTTATTTACTAAAGAAGCACTTGGAGCAATCTATAGAAATAATGTATAAATTATAATGAAGAATTATCTGGAAGTTTATAGCAAACACATCAATAATGCCCAGCCCTTTAGGCCTCTTTCACAAGAGCGTCACGGATTAGGTCCGGATGCGTTCAGGGTGCGTTCAGGAAAACTCGCACCATTTTGCAAGCAAGTTCAGTCAGTTTTGTCTGAGATTGCGTTCAGTTGTTCAGTTTTTTCCGCGTGGGTGCAATGCGTTTTGATGTGTTTTTCATGCGTAAAACTGAAGGTTTACAAACAACATCTCTTAGGGCTCGTTCACCTCACCGTTAGGGCTTCCGTTCTCCTGCTCCGTTATAGGAGCAGGAGAACGGAAAGGACGGATTCGGGACATAACTGAGCCCAACGGAACCTAAGGGACCCCATAGACTATAATGGGGTTCGTTAGGTTTCCGCTCAGAAGATGATTTTTGAAGCGGAGACAAAAGTCCTGCGTGCACAACTTTTGTCTCCGCTTCAAAAATCATCTTCTTAGCGGAAACTTAACGGACCCCATTATAGTCTATGGGGTCCCTTAGGCTCCGTTGGGCTCAGTTATGTCCCGAATCCATCCTTTCCGCTCTCCTGGTCCTATAACGGAGCAGGAGAACGGAAGCCCTAACGGTGATGTGAACGAGCCCTTAGCAATCATCAGTGAAAAACGCATTGCATCCGCACTTGCTTCAGGATGCAGTGCGTTTTTCTCTGAAGCCCCATTCACTTCTATGGGGCCAAGGCTGCATGAAAAACACAGAATATATAACATGCTGCGTTTTTTACGCAACGCAGAACTGATGTGTGAAAAAAATAAAAATAAACGCTCATTGAAATGAATGGGTCACGATTCAGTGCGGGTGCTATGCGTTCACGTCATGCATTGCACCCACGTGGAAAAAACTTGCTCGTGTGAAAGGGGCCTTATTATTTCTCTGACAGGGTGTGTTGGCCATTGCCAATTAAAATAATGTGCAAAGAAGTTGAAAAGAAAATAAGCAAACAAAATATAATTGACAAAATATGTATTGTAGAAAATGGGCTGAGCTTGCAGCAATATTCTATCCACTTAAAAAATGAATTTTTACAGTAGATTTTAGTAAGGTTACAAATGTATTTATGACAAACTGAGAACATATCTTACTGTTTAAAGGGGTTCTCTTGGAATAATTTAAAATGGTCACGAGCAGGTTGCCTCCACTTGCAGAGCTGCCTAGAGAGGTGAGGGGGTGAGGCCTCACTATAGACTGCACTGCTCTACAATAAATTGTAATGATGTGATCATGTCTATGATATGTCACCATGGCTGAGCAGCCTGACAGGAAAACTCACCAATATGTAGTCCCATATGTAGTGTGTAGTGAGGGCCCGCCCCCTAGGCAGCTCTGCAAGTGTATGCAACCAGTCCTACTCATATTCTAGGACAGGTTGCTGGTGGCCATTTTAAATTATTCTCAGAGAACTCATTTAATGTTGAAAATCCACTGGAGCTGTATTTACTGCAGCAATCCTTGGGCAGGCAGTGGCCATGTGTCTTTGCCATAAGCAAAACAGGGAGGATGGAGTTGAGTATATTGTAGTACATAGTACAGGTGGCTTACAGGCTGCTTACTACCCCTAAACTATTATATTATTGGTGTTAGTCTGGGAAGAATCATCCCCAATGGGGTTATAACACTGAAGGCATGTGCAACGTACTAACTTTTCTATGACCTTTTATACTATTTTCCACCCCACCCTCCCATCCATGTTTCTAGGTGGTACTACAACTGTCAAGTTCATTATAAATTTTACTATGATATACCATAAAGACATTTATGATGTTTGAATTTGAAATGTGAGTTAATGGGGATATATTTTAAGACTGGTACTAAGGAAAAGTGGAGTAGTTGGCCATGGCAACCAGTCAGGTCATTGTTTTTCCAAAAGACTTATGAGAGGTGGACAACTACCCTAATTTTCTTTTGCATTATACAACTCTCCTAATATTTATAAATATCTTCTATATTAGTAAGGCCTCATGATACATTGTCTCCAACAAAAACTCTTACAGGCTGGTTGTGTGTGCCTGTACTAATAACTGAAATTTATGGGGAGAGGTAAGTAGCATATCACTGACACTGTTGTAGCCTTGGCAAATGTGCATATGGAAACAATGTGCCACTAAAAATGTATTCTGCCCAACAAATATCACTATTATATCACTTTCCCCAAATACCACTATTTATCAAAACTGCCTTATTCTAAAGTTAATAGCCTACCATTGCACCCTGTGGCAAATCTGCTTCAATTTCAGTTTCTGTTGGTTACGTCCTGTAGTGGAGTCTTGTAATACAGGACGCACAAGCTCACAGTGCTTCTTTTCTTTCCCTTCAATAACTTCTCCTTGATATGCTGTGTCAGGTACATGGATGGATACTCAGACAATAGACAGGTGATAGATAGATAGATAGACAGATAGATGACATGATGGACATTAGCACAAGATGTATCTGTTATAAGTCTAGTTACCAGAGCATTTTGAATATGTTGAGGTAGAAAATGAACTGGTTAGTGTCACATGTCCTGCTGATGTCATGACACATCTCACTGTCCTAAGGCATGTTGGGACTGCAGTCACATGAAAAACCAGGAAGTAGCAATCAAGCAACTCTAGGTAGGGACTGACAAGGACAGTAAACCCTAAGGCTAGAATCCAGCCCACTTTCCCTAGCTACTTGCAGTACAAGCCCATGACAGCTAGACCACAACTGGTCATCAGTCCCTACACTATTTAAGTGCAGACATGGACAAACAACAAAATGCACACAAATACAATACCAGAGTCATACCTAAATGGGTCAGAACCAGACAAGCTATGCAGTACCAAATAAAAGACAGAAAGTGGTCAGAAGACAAGCCAAGATCAGAACCAGATGGACAACGCAGTACCAAATGAGAGACAGAGACAAGCCAGAGTAAGAGGAACAAGAAATCCAATAAACACAGGAACCATGAACACAGCTAGTGAGTCAGAGACTGGCACTGGTGTATGGCCAGGTAGGGGTTTAGATAGAGCACCAAGTCCCTGGGTCAGAACCTAATAGGTCCTTGACTTCATGCTCTATTAGTCAGAAAGCCTAGCACACAGTAAGGCCCCTTGCAGACGTGCGTGACACACGCACGTCTCCCACATTGCGGGCCGTGTCCTGAACTCCCGGCACTGAACGGGATCGCATAGCATTATACTGAGTTATGATGCTATGTAACCCTTACAGTTCTGGAATGTGTTGGATAACACTGACATAATGCTGTTAGTGTTATCCAACACATTCCAGAACTGTAAGGGTTACATAGCATCATAAATAGGTATAATGCTATGTGACCCCGTTCAGTGCTGAGAGTTCAGGCCATGGGCCGCGATGCGGGAGACATGCGTGTGTCACACTGGTCTTCAATGGGCCTAATAGAGTAGCTCAGCAATCAGCCCACTGCTAATCTCCCCAAGCACTCGCCTGTTGCAGGGAGATACAGAGCATTGCATCCTGTTAGGGCTGTCGCATCACCAGGGTGCATGGCTCAGCGGTGGGCCTCCTCCTCCGTGGCTGCGCCAAGGCTGGGGATCGTGCTACTGGAGCCCGGACAAAGTAGTTTTTTACAGGGAGATAAGAGAATACTGCTAATGAAATAAATAAATAAAAACAATCCAAGGAGGAATGGGAGCTAGAGTACTTGATGAAAACCAAATGCACAGTAAATACCAGGGATAAAGCTTTTAAAATGCAAAGGTAAGGAACACAAGTAAACAATGTACTATAACAATGTATGTTATGTTACTCAAATGTTTCTTTGAGACACCCATAGATAAGAAAGTTGTTGACTGAACATTTATGCTCCTGTCTAGCTTGAGATCTTGCTTTTATGAAGTAGAAGCAATGAGACACTCAGAAATTCAACAAGTAGCCAGGATTGCAGTGTCATTTCAATAACCTGATGACACTGTTTAAAAATCCATAGCTTTAACCTCTTCCTCATGCAGCCATTTTGTGTTGTTTTGCATGTTTATATTTTATTCCCTGCCTTCCAAAAGCCATAACTTTTTTATTTTTGCATTCACATAGCAATATTAGAGTTTGTTTTTTTGCAGAACAAGTTTTACTTTCTAATGGCACCAATTCATATAATATATGATGTGTTGGGAAGCTGGAAAAAATATGAATGGGTGGAATGGGAAAAAACCTAAACTGTATGACTGTTATGCATTTCATTTTTAAGGCATTTACTGTGAAGTAAAAATGATAGGTTACCTTTATTCTGTGGGTCAGTATGATTATAGTTATGGACAAAACTTGGAAAGACTCTGGCACTCAAATGAAAAGTTTCATTGTCCATTAAAGTCCATTAAAAGTCTAGGTCGAAAAGACTAAATCCATTAAAAACACATGACAAAGTGCCCAGATTTAAAAAAAAAACATTTAAGTGTTTTGAACCTATCTGTAGTGGTTCTTAGTGGTAGCATGTCTCATTACTAAGAGAAAATCCATTAAGTGCACTCCGTTCCTGTCCCACATGTTCGGAAGAGGTGGATCTATGCATTAACCTCTGATATACCAGACAGCAGGTTTATATAAATAACAGATCATTTTTATAATTTATAATTTTAATCCATTTGTATACCTGTTGTTGAGGGTCAATATTCAATAAGCCTCCCTATGTATGATTATGCTTTCCCAGTCAATAACCCCATGGGGGTCTATGTACTTTTTGAAGGATCGTGAGCAACCCTGAATGCATCTGTGGTGCCTTGATGTGTGTGAACAAAGGAGGTCATTTATGAAAAAAATATATGCCACTTTTTGGCTTATTTAAGACGCAGATTTTGTCCCAAAGGCGTTTTATGGCAAAATCTGTGCATTTTTCGCCACTTACGCCTCTTTTCTTGAGTTCTGAAAAGAGGGGGCATAGCACGGGTGGGGAAGAAGGCAGGTCCAACTCATTTTTCTCTATGCCTGTTTTTGGTGTAGAAAATTACTTGGCATAGATTTAATCTTGTTCAAGGGCCGCCAGATCATACGCCTAAGTTTTGTAGAGGCTAGCGCCTCTACATAACTTAGGTGTATCAAGCTGCCGTGGACAGGGATGAAATTGCTGATCTTTGTACGTGTCCCCCAAAGTGTTTAGCTGCTCCTGATAGATTTCTGGTGGTAGGATTCATTATATCATATAGGTGTTCCCCTATGCGTTTTCTCGAAGTTCTAATTGTGCTTCCCACATATTATAATTGGCATATAACGCAACAGAGTTCTGAAGTCTTTCCAAGTTTTGTCCAAGATTACCCATTGCCAAGATGGCACCTCCTGGAGTACCAAGTGAGACAACACACCAAGAGATACTACTACAGAATGTCGATGAGCTGAATTTTTCTTATACTGTTCATGATTACAGCTATACAAAATTTATATAGTTTTAATTATGCTTTAATACTTTTTTAAATTTCTGTCTACAGAGCTATGTAAGGACTCTTTCTTTGCAGGGCAAGCTGTAGTTTTTGACTTACGTTTTGATCACTTTTAATTCAATTTTTTAGAAGCAAAGCTACAAAAACTGGCAATTCTGGAATTTTTTTTTCCCACTATACTTTTATATTTTAATAGTGTGGGCATTTTGAGACATGGTGATATTAATTAGTTTTATTTGTTTTGTTCCTTTATTTTTATTTGTAAAATGAGAGTTTTTAATTCTTTTGTTTGAAGTAATTTATTTTTAGCACTCCCTAGGGGGCTTGAAAATGTCATTGGATCACTTATACCATAGACTGCAATAAAATACTATTGCAGCTTATGACAAATATGCTATGTTGGAAAATAAGCCTTGTCTTCCTCAATGTTGTCGTGGGTGGGGGGGGGGGTGAGGAGTGTTTAGTCATTGGAGGGAGCCCCCCTTCTTAAGTGACCTCTCAGATGACATGATTGTCTCTTACCACAGGCATTGCCTGTTGGTGTCTGCAGTATAACACAGCAGTCACCCACCAACTATGGCTGTGGCTTAGCTCATGAGCTGCTGTCCTATCCTTTTTTCCAATATTTTTCATTGAGTTTCAGAAATGTATTGTGTGTGTGAATATGTGACTGTAGATATTTGCCCTCATCTTTCTTGGTAGACATTAAAAGGTATCAGTCACTGATAACTCACAATATTTGAGCGGATTGATGTACAGTTTTGTCAGAAAAGATTCAGAAAAATTTGTAAGTTATTAATTTAAATCTCCGTTTTTATGTATTGGAGTCATGTGGGCAGTGCCACTCAGTGACTGACAGCTAACTCTGCTTGACTAAACATACAGGGAAGGCAGTCAATCACTGATATGTCTACCCACATAACTATGATGCATAAAAGAAGTCAAAGAGGTTAAAATGTATAAATTATAAGTTTTGCTGAATATTTTCCCACAAAACTTTGTCAATCTTCTCAGCGTCTCCTGCTGTATAACATGCTGTAGATTGCACTGAATTTCATGGTGACCAGCTTCCTTTAAAATAAGCCCAAGGGGGAAAAAAACAAAAACATAGCAACTTGAAAAAAATCCCTGACAAGAAAGGAATGTACATGAAAGCAGATATGACATAGTGGAACTATAGCGCTCCCAACCCAACATGGATTTGATGGAGAAAACTTACAAGAGAAACATGAGAACTAGTGTTGAGCGAATCAAAGTTAACGAAGTGGAGTTCGATCAGAATTTGAGGAAAAATTCAATTTGCTTCGTGGTAACAAATCCATTTTTACCGAAATGGCAGTAAAAAACCCCCCCAAAACTCACTTCATCCGTTTGATTGTGGAGAGGCTGTTGCAGCCATCTTGATTTAAAAAAAAAACGACAAGTCTCGCGCGCTGGCCAGGTGCAGTGATGTCATCAGTGATTACATCACCACGCCCATCATCACGTCAGCCTGCAAGACTTGGCACGTTTTCTTCAATCAAGATTGCCGCAACAGCCTCTCCACGATCAAATGAATACGGCGATCAGCGTTGAACGCGGCAATTGAGGGGTTCAATGATGGGGGGGGAGAGCAAGATCCCTGTTCCCTGTTATTGTGCCCGCTACATACACAGTAGAATGCAATTTGTGACGAAGTACTGTATTAACTAATCCAAATTTATTGTAGAAATTCGCCGAAGCAACCGAAACAAATTTGTGAAAACTTCGCTCATCACTAATAAGAACACTGATAAAAGTTTGTTTGATGTTCCACATTTATCTTATTTGGTTAGTTTGAATTTACATTTTTTTTTATGTATAAGGTCCCCTTTCCATGGATTTCCCTTTATGATGGTACAACCCATTATTTTTTTTTGTATTTGAAGTTTTTGTTTTGTTATGTGTTCTTGTAATTTTTGCACAGCTTCTGTCTCCCTCCAGAGGAGCAGCCTGGTATAATTGTCAAACCCTCTATGGATGTTGCCATTGCAGTTTAATTTTTACAAGGTATTTCACAAGACTTTACCCTCATACATTTCCATCATGGTTGGGTTAATATCTCTTAATGTTAAGGGTCTTAATTTTAACATCAAAGAAAATGTTAGATCCTGGTTTAGCAGGAGAAGGGGATATGTGTATTAAACACTGATTGCCTATTGACAACAAACTCCCTTATTGTCTAATAATTATGATAATTCTAAATCATATTCCGTATTTCATGCACTGTCTTAAAGATTAAAACTTGGGGGTCAACCTTGCTCAAGTGTATGTTGTTTTAATAATCATTAGCTGGAGATAACTGGTAAGTTTCACTTGCTAATATGGCATATGAGAGCAGTGTGTACTGCTTGAATGAACAGCATTTGTGACATTACAAGTGACACTGGTGAAGTTAACCAGTTACCTCACGCTGATAATTATTATAATAATGACATACACTTGATCAGGGTTGATCACCAGTTTTAATGACTTAAAAGAATATGGGGGTTATTTAATACTGTTTTTACGCCACTATTTGGCGTATTTTTGTTGCAGATTTTGTTACAAAAGGGTTTTGCGGCAAAATCTTTGATTTTTGAAGTAATACCTTCGGCTCATCAGAGCCAATACATTCTAATACTGTACGGAGAGCTCGCTCTGTTCAGTATTCAAATGAAGTTTTATGCGAATCGACAAAGAATTTTTTCCAGATGACTTTTTCCCCAATGCAAACAAGAAAAACAGTTTTTCTTTATCTCCTCCAGGGTTTATATTGTAAGATATACATTTTATGTTGTATATAATCATATGTATAAAAATTGAAGAGTCAATAACATTGTCTAGGGTTTGAACTCTGTTTCCTAATTAGCATGTCCTGGGTTTTTTAGAGGCTTTAACAAGTTTTGCAGGTAGATCATTGGAAGACCTTTTATTACTAGTGTTGAGCAAATTGAAGTGGAATTTGATCCAAAATTTAGGAAGTTTGATTTGCAATGAATCCGAATTTCCTGGTGCTTTGTGGTAACAAGTCACTTTTTCCTAAAATGGCAGCAACATGTGTTACAAAGTGAAAGTAAGAAGCCCAGGAATGAGAGATCACCCATAATGCCATGCAGCTAGCCAATCAGTAGATGGCCATCCCCTGTGATTTCACAGCCCTATAAAAATCCTAATTCCGCCCAGTCTCAGCCATTTTACAGTCAACTGAGCATAGGGAGAGACATGCTAGGCAATTGTAGAATCTTGGATACAGAGACTGCAGGAACAGTATAGGGAGATCATAGGGATGGTCTTTATACACTGTAGGGTATATGAGCATAGGGACAGTTCAGGCTGTGTAATCTGAACCTGAAGCAATCCATAGGAGACGGCTCAGTTTGCATGAATCCCTGCACAGAGCTATATAATTGAACAGTGTTTAATAGATAAACAATTTCTACTACTCCTTGCTTCTCAAATTGGGGTGAATAAGCTGTGTAATTTAACTGTTATTGTGGTGTCCCCCTTGTTTAATAGATATGCAGATCTATTACGCCTTGATTCTCAAATTGGGGTGAATAAGCTGTATTTTTCACTGTTATTGGGGTGCCCCCCTTGTTAAATAGATAAGCAGACCTATTACACCTTGATTCTGAAATTGGGGTGAATACATAGTGTAATGAGCTGTTATTGGGGTGTCCCCCTTGTTTTATAGATAAGTACCGTATTTTTTATAAGGCGCACCTGATGATTTGATAGTGAATTGGGGTGAATAAGCTATTTTTACTGTTATTGGGGTGCCAACTTTGTTTCACGGATAAGCAATTCTATTAGGCCTTGATTCTCAAATTGGGATGAATAACTAGTGTCATTTAACTGTTATTGAGGTTTCCACATGGTTTTATAGATAGTAATTCCGTTAGGCCTTGATTCTCAAATTGGGGTGAATAAGCTGTCTAATACTACTGTTATTGGGGTGTCCACATTGACACTGAATAACATGTTTTCATATTCAGTTACTGTACAGTATGTCCAACAGACAGGTGCCAGGGCCCTCTGAGGGAACGAACAGTTGCAAAAATGTTGCTGGAGCCGGGAGAAGTAGCAGCAGAAGAAAGGGTGGTGGTAGCAGCAGCCACAGCAACAGGACAGAGCTGCCGCGGTCATCCAGCGCTCGTGTTTTGACCAGCAACCCAACTGTCCTTGAATGGTTGACTTGCTCCTCAACATTATTTCAACTGACATCAGACACCCCCTTTCTTTCTCTGCTCCTTCTGCCCGAGACGTATTGTATGCTACCAGCTCTGCTCTGCTTTTCAGCAAGGACAAGCTTATTGGAACAGTCAGCAGCTACTGCCTAGCACAGATTTGGAGGAGAGGTCCTGTGCTTCCTCCAGTAGGCGTGCAAGTAGAGACGATGATAGTTGAGTGGGATTAGGTGTTGCGAGCGTTCAGGGACGTGGCCATGAGACTGGTGAGTGTAACATAAGTGAGGAGCAGACAGTAGTGGATGATGATGTAACCAATCGCATGTGGGAGCCGGGTAAAGAGGGGGCTTCATCATCATCAGGGGGTGAGGGTGGAAGCTTGTGCAGTGGCGCAGCTATAGGGGTCGCAGCGGGGGCCCCACTTGCAGGGCCGCACTGCCAATTAGGCAAGGTGCGGCGCAGCCCTGCGCACAGTTGAGGCGGCGCAGAGGGAGATGAGCGCTTCCATTGTGGAAGCGCTCATCTCCATAGTCATCTGTATCGCCGTCCTCAGGACGGCGATACAGATGCCTGTACTGCAGGGGAGGGAACGGCGTCTCCCCTGCGCGTTCCTCTGATAGGCTGCAGGCACTAGGCATTTCATTGCATCGCTGCCAGCTCCATGGAGGTAAGTATTAGTGTTTATTTTTTTGTATTGTTGCAATCACGGACTGGAGCTCTATTGGGGGCACTGAGGGCATTTTTACTGGCACTGGGGGCATTTTTACTGGCACATGGGGGCACTGGGGGCATTTGTTACTGGCACATAAGGGCATTTGTTACTGGCACTGGGGGCATTTGCATTTGTTACTGGCACATGGGGGCCATTTCTTACTGGCACATGGGGGCACTGGGGCATTTGTTACTGGCACTGGGGGGCAATTCTTACTGGCACATAGGGGCACTGGGGGCATTTGTTACTGGCACATGGGGCACTGGGGGCATTTGTTACTGGCACATGGAGGCACTGGGGGCATTTGTTACTGGCACATGGGGGCACTGGGGGGCATTTCTTACTGGCACTGGAGGCACTGGGGGCATTTCTTACTGGCACTGGAGGCATTTCTTACTGGCACTTGGGGGCATTTATTAATGGCACAAGAGCACTGGGTGCATTTTTACTGGCACTGGGGGCATTTCTTACTGGCACATGGGGGCACTGGGGACATTTGCTACTGGCACATGGGGGCACTGGGGGCATTTCTTACTGGCACATAATTTGAGAGGCATTTCTTACTGGCACATAATTTGGGGGGCATCTATGGGGGTGAGACACTTTTTACTGGCACATGATTTTGGGGGGGAATCAATGGGGGGAACTTCTGGTGCATTATTGGGGCATTTCTTACTGGCACATAATTTGGGGGGCATCTATGGGTGAGGAGCACTTCTTACTGGCACATTATTGGGGTGAAATTTTAGGGGGCACTTCTGGCACATTATTGGGGCACTTCGTACTGGCACATTATTGGGGGGCACTATGGGGGCACTCCTTACTGGCACATTATTGGGGTACTTCTTACTGGCACATTGGAAGCATTATTACTTCTGGGGCACAGTGGGGACATTAGTACTGTTGGGGGCACTATTACTAACAAGTGCACTCTGGCAGAGAATTATTAGTTGGGACTTTGGGGGGCACTATTACTGTGGGGGGCACCCTGGCACAGTATCAGCATAGCGCTGTTATTTCTGGGGGGCGTTATGTTTACACTATTACGGGACACTATTTGCTGTGCGCAGTTATTTTAGGACACTGTGTGCCAATAATTATTGAAGGGCACTATCTGTGTGGTACCAGTGGCACAGTACTGGGGGTGGTAGGATGATTTGTCCAGAAGACGGGAGGATGATGGAAATGTAGTAAACTAAGATTTTTTTCTGTCAAACTGCAGAGATGAGAAATGACTGAAAAATGGCATCTGGTCTGAAAGGAGAAGATGAGGAAAGAGAAGATCTACATCAGAGGAGACATCACTGGATGTAAGAGGTATGTGGCGCTGTATTAGGCTACATTCACACGAACATTGTGTTTTGCAGTCTGCAAATTGCGGATCCGCAAAAAAAGGATGATGTTCCGTATGGCATCCGTTTTTTTTGCAGATCCACTGTAATAATGCCTATCCTTGTCCACAAAACGGACAAAAATAGGAATGGACATACAGATTCGGACAGCACACAGTGTTCATTGAAGTGAATGGGTCCGCATCTGAGCCGCAAAATATGCAGATCGGAGTCTGTAAAAACAACTGTCGTGTGAATGTAGCCTTACCCTGTATGCTCTGTAGTGATATATGTAATGTTAGGAGGGAAAAGGTTAGGGTCAGAATTTGGCATGGTTCAATTTTTGACTTGGCCAGCAGAAAAGCTAGGTGCACCAGCGCAGAGGGAAGGGAGGGGGCCCAAGCTGAACTCTTGCACCAGGGCCCATGAGCCTTTAGCTACGCCCCTGAGCTTGTGTGTGAGACAGCGGCAGGGTGGCAGCATGTAGCTCGGTGCAATCGAGGCCATGAGCCAGCAGGGTGGCAGTAGTGTGAGATCTGGAGCCAAACGTGCCTGGGGTAGACAGTCTACTACTCGGAACCTACCTGTCCAGAAAAATGGCTTCATAGAGGCAGCAGCAGGCAGTTAGCATGCAGTGGTGGGGGTAAACTGACATACTCACCGTTGTGGGAATTTTTCATCAAGTCGCCAGAAGACGTGAGCCTGGTTGTATGTAGGATCTGTAGGCAGAAGGTGAAGCGCGGCCAGGGTGTCAATGTTGGCACCACTGTCCTGCATCAACACAACACAAATGTAGTGATACAGCCTGACACAGCAACTGCTGCATCTCCCAGTGGTCCGCAACCCTTCTTCAGCAGTCAACGTTCCACCACCTCAGCAGAAGAGAGCTGTGTTTCATTCCCATCATCTACTGGTCCTGATGCTCCTCCTCCTCCTAGTCACGTATTTCGCCAGCAATCGACAAGGACATTGCAAAAAGACAACAGGATGTGTGCACTCATCCAGTTGCACAGAAGATGAATGTGCTCCTGGCCAAGTTGCTGGTACTACAGTCCCTACCTTTCCATGTGGTTGACTCTGCCCATTTCAGAGAACTGATGAGTTGTGCCGAGCCAAGGTAGAGAATTCAAAGACATCATTACTTCTCTGAAAAAGCTGTACCAGCACATGTATGTTGAGCAGAAGGTGGGCCAGTCCTTGAGCCTATCGGTGTCTGGTACAGTTCAAGGGAGTGCCAGAGTGTGAAGGTTTAACTATGGTCAAGGACAATATATATCCTTAATGGCTCATTGGGCCTCCGTGTTGCAATTGTGGGATTTCTGCACCAATGTCTGGTTGTAACCCAGTTCCTGAAGTCTTGCAGCCAACTGCAAGACATCTTAAACTGTGCATGCACTTCAGTCACTCTTACTGTATAAGTTGGAACTCCGCCACATGTTTTTACCAACTATATTAGCAGAGGAAGGCTGTGAATGATTTCTTGATCATGCACACGAACAGGGGTACTCCCCTGTGTAGCTTTGATGTTAACTAGAGATGACTAGTTGATTCGTATCGAATCTTGGGAATTTTTAGCTGCAAAGCGAATCCGAATATTAGGTGATTCACTTCGGCTTTGCTACGTAGTTTGTCCTATAAATTATACGCTATTGCTACATATAAGTTACTCTATATGCTGTTGCGTACGAATTCAATTCATTAGCAATGAAGACTTCTCCCCGGTAGCTCCGCCCCCTTCTCCAGTGCGAGAGGAAGACGGGGCAACTCAGGCAATTAAGATGGCGACACAGCGAGGCCCTGACTGGGATGGCATGGTGTGGGGCACCGACTCCTATGAGGAGAAGGAACCGGAGGAGATCTACGTCTCTCAACATGTCAGCCTAAGAAGTCAGTTGAGGTGCCCGCTGAGGTGTTCACTCCACTGGCTGACATGGCGGAGGTGGCAGGAGTTCCCGCTCCGCCACGGAAGGACTATTCCCTTCTACAAAATTCGATGGTCCCAGAGGCTGTCACCCGGAACGCCCTGACCCACTGGGAATACAAAAAGTTGGTAGAGGAGTGGGTTATGCAGGTGTTGGAGCACCCACGGTCTGGTTACCCCAAGCTGGAGCGCAGAAAGGGTACCGTTATGTGGTTCAGTGTCGAACGGGAAGTTGGTTTTATCGCCGATAAGGAGACAGCAGAAGAATTATATGTGAACCGCCGTTCTGTAAAGCGGCCATATCTTCCGCCCGTCCACCACAATCTCCACACAGGGGATTACGTGGAGTATACCCCTATGAAGAGCCTCCAAGGCCCCTTTGCTACTGGGGTGAAACTCCTTACGCGACCAGCTACTCCTGCAGCGCCCCCGGAAGACTGGACTGAGGAGGCCCAGGCCACAGAAGAGGCTCGGTGTTCCCATGAGACCAATGATGGGACTCTGCGATCTGAGGAGAAATCCCAAGCTCAGCTAGAACCCCTGATACCAGATTTGCCACCGCCGCCGATCCTTCATGTGGGACAGATGACCACCAACAGTTTCGTGTACCAGCCATCGGTGGTACAATACCAACTTCCATGGCAGGTGCTGGCCACACAGTCCACCGCTCATGGAAGACCGTTACCAGAGCCCTTACAGTCGGAGATTCTGTCACCTTGTATGCTGGCGGGAGGATCTGGCCCCTACAAGGTAAAGGGCAAGGACCAAGTTGCCACAGCCCTTGCCAGTGTGACCGCCCGGTCACTACCGAGACCATCCCTGAGAGGTCGGTGGAGGTCTGCTGCCGCAGCCAGTGTAGCTTTCATGAGGCAGGAGCGCCCTCTCATGTCTTTTAGCTCCAGCAGCAGTGAAGAGGACCTGCTGGCCCTTAAGTAAGGATCCTGCAGCTTTTATGGGAGCAACAACATGGACTTAACTTGAAGGGTGAGCAAGTTGGCATTTGTTTTTATTTTTGTTGCCCTACGTTTGTCCTCACCCAGATTGACATGGATTGTCAGGACTCTCCCCATAAAAAAAAAAGTTGTAACCAAGTTGCGCATACATGCGCCTCATCCCTTTTTTCCCCCTTTTCAGGTTATTGTGGAGCCCCTAGAAAGAGGGTTTTTTAAGGAACCTTTGCTGCTATTTTTTTACCCATTTGGATTACAATTACCTATGTGGATTACAAATTACAACTGAATTTGGGACTCTGTTCCAGTTGTATGACAAGCGTCAGAAGAAAAGAGACTTAAACGTGTCCGTTAGCATACTAGGTAGGTGATATTTAAAATGTTTACATTATACCTATAATGTATTTTCACTATATTGTTTGCACTGGATTGTTTGCACTAATGTTTTTACCTTTCAGCAACGTTTTCAAGTATATAGCCCATTGTGTGTATTTCTTTATAGGTACCACAATGTGTCCTCATATTCACTTTATTGTATGGTGGATGGTTGTACTATGCACTTAGCCGGATAGACAGCACTTTACTTGTTCTACCTCAAATATACATACTGCCTCTGAGGGTGATTTCAGATCTGACCATTTACACTGGATCCGGCCCGGGGTCCGCAAGGTGTCGAAACGATGGCGCAAGCCTCGGATCACCTTCTGGATCACCTCCTTTTTATGCTGGTTCAGGTGGCGGTGTGTGCCATCGTAAATCGTAATCCTGGCGGTCCATCAGCCGGACTATGTATTTCAGCAGTGCAGCAGAGCTAAATGATGAGGATCGCCTGGATGCCATTTTCTAAAATTCGCTCTGCCTCTGAGGAGTGCACGCCGCGGCCTCTCGTCGTACGTGCCTGCGTATTACGTAATCGCGTAAACAATAGTACGCTGATGATTCGTACGCTATTTGTATGCTCATGCATACGTCTTCTAAGAAAGTTGCGTACATTTTCTAAAAGAGTGTTCGTTATTAGTGCGCAAATGTTCGCTAATAGCACATAACAACATATATTTTGTACGCAAATACAACAAATCTATTCGTTGAATATACTAATATAGATATAATTTTGTTATTCCATTGAGATGTGGGTCTTTATTTAGGAATGTCTGGGTTCCACTTCCATTCTCATTGTGAACTGGGTTTGCATTACCCTCATAGGGTTTCTATTGTATACAGTATTATAACGTCTTGTATACAGGTGACTTGAATAAAGATTTTTTATTTTATCTATATCTTTGGATGTGCAGCTTTTTACATAGTGCTACTTTTCTAATACATGTTTATGATTGCTTGCATGGGCTATTAGTATTACACTCCTTCATACTATTACTGTGCCCCGATCTATGTGTAGTGCAATAATTGTACACTGTATATATCTGCCCATCTATTGCTGATTTCTACCTATAAAAACCCCTTCAGTTATGCACATTATGGTCTGAGCAAGAGGATTTAATCTGTTCCCTGGTTTTGCTATGGCAATTTTACATGGACCATTTACAAGTTAGTTCTCAGATCAACTTCTTGTTTGTATTCTTATGCTACCATCTGATGCCACTATAGTGCCCCTATTTCACTAATAGAGCCCTAGCTAGGTTTTTTAGTCTTCAAATGGAGGTGTGGGTTCAAACCAGTGACAGAATACCATTGACCCATAATTTGGCAACATGTCATATATAACACTCATATATAACACTCATGTATAAATATATCAGGGGTCAGTACAGAGATCTCTCCCATCATCTATTTATCCCGAGGACTGTGACTGTGACGAGGGGACATCCTCTGCGTCTGGAGGAAAGAAGGTTTGTACATAAACATAGAAGAGGATTCTTTACTGTAAGAGCAGTGAGACTGTGGAACTCTCTGTCTGAGGAGGTGGTGATGGTAAGTTCACTAAAAGAGTTCAAGAAGGGCCTGGATGTATTTCTGGAGGGTAATAATATTACAGGTTATAATTACTAGAGAGGGGTCGTTGATCCAGGGAGTTATTCTGATTGCCTGATTGGAGTCGGGAAGGAATTTTTTCCCCTAAAGTGAAGAAAATTGGCTTCTACCTCACAGGGTTTTTGCCTTCCTCTGGATCAACTTGTAGGAAAACAGGCTGAACTGGATGGACAGATGTCTTTTTTCGGCCTTACAAACTATGTTACTCTCTTTGAACATTTTGGGCATAATAACAGAGCACATTTTCTTTGCATGTATGTGGGCTGTTTTGCAACCAAAGGAATGTGCAAAGCCTGAAAGCAAATGCATTCTCTAATCCATTATGAGAGAGTATTTGGGTTTAACAAGACACAGAACAGCTCTCATTCTGAGAAATGTCACAAAGTCCGCAAAATGTTTTGCTCTGTAGCTGGAGGCAATATGTTTCTATTACCAGTATTGTACCGTTACCTTCAACTATAAAAGTGTGTAGAAAAATACAGAGTCTGCATCCTGTTCTCAACTGAGATGTAGATAGAATTGTATGCATTGTATTCAGCCAAGACAATCTTCTGTATGGGTGCTAATACACATGTGACCCACATGCACTACAGCGTGGTTATCGCCAACTGTGGGCTGCACATGTACTTGTAATCTGAAACCATGCCAAATGTTATGGGTCTGGATCTGCTGTGCCTACCAAACTGTTTTTGGCTTGGGGCTGCTACTAAAAGCATTACCTTGGCAGCCCCCCGGTCTTCACCCTTTAACCCCTATACAGGGATCTGAACACTTCTGCAGGGTGCAGGGGAACCAGCAGGCCGTTACCTCATTAAATAGCCTTAGCACATAGGCTGCTGACCCATAGGTGTCAAGAGACACCAGTGAGAAGCACATGGAGTTCTTGCAATCCAAAATCAGTCCAAGGGTCAGGACAGGCAGCTCAGACCCAGTATAAGAAACAGGCAGATGTCAGGTCAGGCAGCGAAGGGTCAAATCTAGAGGCAGGCAGAGGTTGGCACACAGACAGGCAAAATAAGGCAATGGCACACCTTAGAAGGACATTAGACAACTAGAATCTATTGCTCAAGCACCTGTGGGAAACAGGGGAAAGAACCTTATATACACTAAGGTCGCCAGTCATTGGCTGGGGAAGGCTTAAAGGGGTTGTCTCAGTGCAGAAAATGGCATTTATCATGTAGTTGTAGTTAATACAAGCCACTTACTAATGTATTGTGATTGTCCATATTGCCTCTGCTGGTTTGATTCATTTTTCTTTCCCATTATACAGTGCTCATTTCCAGGGGTTATGATTAGAGATGAGCGAATCCTTCAAAATTTTATTAGCCAAACTTTTCCTAAGATTCGTGTATTTTCCTAAGATTTTTTTGGGTGGGACAACCACTTTAACTCGATCATACAAACTAAGTACATAACTGTTTCCACCCCTACAGACATCCCCACTGACTTCGAAGTGGAGGCTGCATTATGGCGCTTTGGGTCCAGGCTCCACGCTGCCTCCCGGCTCATTCGTGGCCTGCAGCTGGAGCTGCAAGAGCTGCAGGACATGATGGCCTGACGTCGGCAAAGGCCAGCGTAATCTTATTTTTTTGTTCCTTTCTTTTGTTTATTATGTTATTTATTTGTTAAAAAGAAGTTTTTATTTATTACTAAAATATTCTTGAAAAACCTGTGTTTTGAGTGGTTTGTTAAACATTTAACACCTTCCTGATCCTGACATAGTGTGAAGAAGACAGAGTTTTTTCCCACAGCAATTTTCCCATATTAATGAACACAGTGGTGTCTACCGGCCGAAGTATTACTAAATTACACACACTCCTGTTCACTGATTACAACTGACAGACAGTAAAATAAAAAAGGTTTGGCTTGTTTGGGCAACAAGCCTGTACATTCTACCTTAACATAGGCAGTGAAAATTATATATGAGCTTTTCATGGCTGCCCACGGCCAGTAGTAGTAGGGGACGGGGTAAATCGGCATACAGCGATTGTTTAAACAAATACAACAAACTGCGGTGGTGTATAACAATGTCCGCTAATGTAACTTGTAACGGGAGGCAGAGGCAGTGTAAAAAAATATTTATTTATTTTTAATATACTGTATATAACACATATATATTTATATATATTTTTTTGGAAGGGGGGACTAAAGGCTGAGGCTCCAAAACAAACTTAACAATACTAAATAGAACTATTAGTAACATTAACAACAGCTACTCTCCTACTAAGCGTAGAAAACGGAGGCGGAGGTAGACAACAGTGTTTGGTTTTGAAAAGGGTCTTGGAGACTTCGGGTTCGCACAGCCCATGACATGACACAAGACGTTTGGCAGTAACATTATGGGCTGGCTGACAGCAACAGTGGGAAGACACTCAGACTATTCTGCCCTGCAAGGCCTCATCTAATCATCACCAGCATCAGCAAGAGGAGTATGAAATTCAGATGTAATCCAGCCTTTATTCATTTTTATAAAGGTATTTTTTTGAACACTGCCTGGTGACAGTTTTGTCCTTTTGGGTGTCACCACCCCCCCAGCGGTGCTAAAAACCGTCTCTGACATGACACTTGAGACTGGGCAGGAAAGAATCCCTAGTGCATAGTGGGACAGTTCTGGTCACTGTTGTAATTTGCCTGCCCAGAAGTCCAGGGAGTCTGTGAAGAGGCTTTGTGAGCCAGACTGCAGGTACGCCTGAACCTGCTCTTTGAGGCAGGTGATCTGGGCCTGCTCACTTGGCTGCAGCTGTTGGGAGCCTGCAGAGAAAAATTCCTGCATCATACTAATTAGGCTTAACTGCCTGCTGCTGGTTGAGGCAGAAGGTGGATGACTCGGCCGGACCTCCTTCTCAGACAAGCTGGCAGCAGACTGGGGCTGGCTGAAACCTGTGGCCAGGTTACTACATAGCTTCTCCCGCAATGATACTAATTTATCTTCCCTTTCCTGGGGAGGAAAACAATACCCCAATGTGGATTGATACTGCGGGTCCAGAAGCATTGCCAGCCAGTATTCGTCAGTCTGCGTAAGCATGTGAGCATACAACTCGCCATCCTGCCCAGCGTGCCTGAGAGGCCACTTCTTTCCATCTCAGCCTCTCTCTGAGAAACTGCTGTGTCCCTGAAAGTCTCATCATCCTCATCCTCCAGCTGTGTCTCCTCCTCCTCCTCCTGGTCATCAGCATCCTCATTAAAATCTCCCCCCCTCCTCTAACTGAAGCTCTTCATCCTCCTCCTGCTCCGCAAGGGAACTTTGGCGTTGGGGCTCCCCTACAGTGACAGCATGGCGGGCAGACAAATGGCCAGGATGGCCAGGATTTCCTTCCCACATTGCCCCCTGCTGCATGTGCGTGAGTGTCTTTTCCAGCACAAATATTAGTGAAATTACGTCGTTCACACCGCAGCAGTCCCGGCTGAGCAATTTTGTGGCTTCTTCTAAGGGCCTTAGAATAGTGCAGGCATCTTGGACCAGCCTCCACTGCCGGAAATCAAAGCCGCCCCTGCTCCCTATGGTGGAAGATTCTGGCTGCTGCTGGACAAAATCGTCCACTGCTCTACGCTGCTCTAGGAGCCGCTGCAACATATGAAAAGTGGAATTCCACCGGGTCGGCACGTCACCTATTAAGCGGTGTGACGGAAGACCGTTTTGACACTGCAGTTCCACCAGAGGGTGGCAAGATACATTTGAATGGCTGAAATGAGTGCAAAGCTTCCGCGACTTTGCCAGCACTGTGCGCAGGCCAGTGAATGTTTTTAGAAATCTCTGAACCACTAGATTTAGGACATGTGCCATACAGGGAGCATGCATGAATTGACCCAGGTTCAGCGCTGCCACTATATTTGTCCCATTGTCACTCACTACCTTGCCCACTTCCAGCTGCCGTGGAGTCAGCCAGTGCGCTATTTGCTGCTTCAAGTAATGCAGCAAGCGCTGGCCTGTGTGGCTGCTACTGCCTAGACAAACTAAGTCTAACACTGCATGGCAGCGTTTCACCTGGCACATGTGATATGAAGGAGCGGGGGGAACTTGCTGCCCTGAAGCTCCAGCAGGCGGACTGCCCATGGAGGTGGAAGCGGATAGTTGTTGGGTGGTCTGCTGCAATCCTGGCTGGAAAGCGCGTGGAGGTGCCAACAGCAATTGACCCGGTTGCTGGTGGGTTCCTGCCTCGCTGCCACTAAATACATTCAGCCAGTGTGCAGTAAAGGACATGTATTTCCCCTGGCCGTAAGCACTGCTCCAGGTGTCCACCGTGACGTGCACCGTGCTGCAGAGAGACAGCTATTGTCAGCCACGTGGGAGTAAAGGGCGGGGATAGCTTTGTTGGCTGAGCACAAGCCATTAGCTCCATAAAAGCTGGGCAGTCAACCAGCTGGTATGGCAGAGACTACACAGCCAGCAACTTTTTCAGGTGACCATTCAGTTTTTGCACTGTTGATTACTTGTGGCGTAAAACTGCTTCCTGGCCACGCACTCGGCAATGGACGGCTGCCAAATGAGAGGAGGTGGAGACATGCACACACTGGGCGACGATGAGGTGGATGTACTAGTCACACCCGGGATGTGGGCTGAGCTATGGCCGTGGATGCGGCCTGCCTGACAGAAGGGACCCCGGGAGAAGTAACCAGCTCTTTAGTATTAATGGGCTGTTCTAAATTGCCGGCATGACGCAGCTTCAAATGGTTCCACAGAGCAGTGGTCCCAACATTTGTGGCTTTCCCACGGCTCAATTTCTGTTTACAGAGATTACACGTGGCCATACTGCTGTCCCCCGGCAGAGTGGTGAAATACTTCCACACACCCGACGTGTGCCCTCCACAGTTGGCCAAGCTTGTAGCCCTTGCATGCTTACACCCTGTTGCCGGCCCCACTATACTTGGGGTCTCGCTAGTTCCCAGGGAAGCACTAGCCCTGGGCCTAACTCACCTCTGCCCTCTGTTGCTGCCACTACTACTACCACCCTCCTCCTCTGAGATCAAATCCTCCTCACCAGCCCGATCCGCTTCCCAGGTCCTCCGGTCTAACACATCAGATTCATCATCAGACTCCTCCACAACACATTTTTTGGAATGCAAATTAGGCTGTTCCAAACCAACCAACAGACAATTCCGGGCAGTCCAAACTCTGACTGCCCTCTAAGAAATCCTCAGGGAGGCTGTCCTCTATAACTGCTGGATTATACGGTGGGGTTCGGTGGCTTTTTTTTTTTATAAATTGCAGAAGGGACACCACTAGGAGGGAACACTGAAGCCTGAGAGGTGGCAGAAATGACAGGGTTTGCTGGAGTGGAATGGTGGAGCAGGACGAGTCTGACTCCTGGCTACATATGGATAATGTATCGGCAGATGACAGCAGATCATTCGGCTGAGACTGAGATGAGCGTGCCATCCACTCCACTACCTCATCCACTTTTGCGCCTTGGTGGGTTAGACTGGTGGAACAATGGCCAAGTATTGCGAATACTACTAGTAGATGCTCTGGCTACAGGTCCTTTGGCACTTCTCCCCTCTGCCACCTTCTCCTTTTTATTTTTCGAGCTTGAGGTCTGGCTGGAACTGGACGCCTTTTGCTTATCCATTCCAGACATTTTTCAATTCACTCTGTGTCCCTGCAGCTGGTCTTTGTCCCTGTATCTCCCTATCTCTCCCTGTCTCTCTCTCCCTGCCTGATTACTAGCCCTGCACTGGCCCTGCACTTGCCCTGCTGTATCCCTGATATGTGTAATATGGATATTCCAGTGCAATTACACCAAATTTTCACAAAACAGGTCTCAGAACTTCACACACACTGCTTCTGCTCGTCTCAGCAGTCGCAGCAGAAGTGATGCCTCACTGGCTTACCGAGTCTGAGCCAATCAGAGCAAGCCCTGCCCACTAGGTCAGGTGACCGCTTTCTTTCTAGGCTTTTGCACAGGATAAACGAACTAACAGTAAAAGTTCGCTAATGAATTGAATTCGTACGCAACAGCGTATAGAGTAACTTATACATAGCAATAGCGTATAATTTATAGGACAAACTACGTAGAGAATGCGTACAAAGCCGAAGCGAATCACCCAATATTCAGATTTGCTTCGCAGCTAAAAATTTCCAAGATTCGATACGAATCAACAAATCGGCGAATAGATTCGCTCACCTTTGCATGCAAAAAGCATCGACCTCTCTGGTGGCCGGAACCGTGGGAGTACGCATAGGCATACATGCACAGCAGCTCCCATCCCAGCCACCTCGTATCTGTGCTGCAGCGATGGCCATAAGCCCTGAAAACGAGAGGTTTATAATGCGATAGAAAAATCAATCAAGCCAGCAAAGCAGGCAATATGTACAATCACAATACATTAGTAACTGCCTTGTATTAACTTTGTCTACATGATAAATGTCATTTGCTGAAGTGACAACTCCTTTACGTGCAGGGAATTTGGCCCCTTTACTGCCAGAGGAGGAGTGCAGGTGAAGAGGGGCATAGCAGGCAGATTGCAGGCCTCAGCCTGTGTATAGTGGACAGACCTGCGCTCCTCTGGTGTTGTGTCCACTGGGAGGAAGCAAGGCCAGACCGCTGGATCATGGGAAGGCAGTGGGCATGGACCTCTGGCCTAACACCAAGTAGAGGAGCAGCCCTGAAATTGAATCCTAGCCAAATAAATTACAGAAAGCATCAGAAAGGTTTGTGCAGCTGCTGATGTAGTTAGATCTCAATGGATCATTTAGACAGGAACAAAGTTGTACAGCGCAGCACTGCAAACTTGTTTAAGGGTGACCATACATGTAGTGGTTTGTGCCATGTGGCCAGGAACTGCATGGCAAAAACCTGCATGCAGTTTAATCAAATTGCGTTTTTTGGCCCAGAAAATACATGTGAAGTCCATCAAACCAGTGGTAACACAAACTGCCAATGTCCCCATCCTCACCCAAAATCACCGGTCTCATAGAAGTTTCAAATGTAAAAAGCAAGGTCCAGCTGCAATTGGTAACCAGCAACAGTGGCGTACTAAGGTGGGGGCGGTGGGTGCCAGCACTCAGGGGCCAGCTACAGATGAAAGCGCTCATTGCTGGAGCGCAGGAGCTGGGTCCTGTCACTCACCTCTCTCCATTCAGCGTGGAGGCAGAGATTGCGCTGCTGGAATGTGTGGGTGGAGCCTGCAGTCCGGAAATCTGCATAAGCTCCACCCAGATATTGCTGCAGAGTGATCTGTGTCTGCAGAGAAGAGAGGACTTCAGGAACTGGACAAGGTGAGTAGGTGCTGTGTTTTTTTTTTTGGTTTTTTGTTTGTTTGTTTTTTTAAATACAGAGGTGGCACAGAGGGCATTACTTATGTGAAGGGGACACAGTGGGCATTTTGTACTATGGAGGGGGCACAGAGCCAGAGGTCATTACTACAATGAAGAGGGCACAGTGGGCATTATTACTGTGAAGGGGGCACAGAGGGCATTAATACAATGAAGGGGGCAGAGACGGCATTACTACAAAGAAGGGGGCACAGAGGGCATTTTGTAGTATGGAGGGGGCACAGAGCCAGAGGGCATTACTACAATGAAGGGGCACAGAGGGCATTGCTACAAACAAGGGGGCACAGTGGGCATTTTGTACTATGGAAGGGGCACAGAGCCAGAGGGCATTACTACAATGAAGGGTGCACAGAGGGCATTACTACACTGAAGGGGGCACAGTGGGCATTTTTTACTATAGAGGGGGCACAGAGCCAGAGGGCATTACTACAATGAAGGGGGCACAGTGGGCATTATTACTGTGAAGGGGCACAGTGGGCATTATTACTGTGAAGGGGGCACAGTGGGCATTATTACTGTGAAGGGGGCACAAAGAGGACATTACAATTGTGAGGGGGGCACACATCTGTACAAAATTACTGTGAAGGTTGTACAAGGAGGGCAATACTACTGTGAGGGGTTTTTTTAACATATGGGGGGGGGGGTTCCAGAGAAATGACCCGCCCCGGGTGCAAAACACCCTAGGCACGCCACTGACCAGCAATACTTTACATCCCACCACCTGCCCTGGCTCCTCCCCTGCCACACCCCCATTTATGGCTCAAGGAACAGAGGAAGAAAAATGAAAACGTAAAAACAAAAAAACCTCCGGTATCCTAATTAAAGCAGGAATGTCCAAAGTGTGGCCCTCCATCTATTGCAACTACAAGACAGGGCATGCAAGTGTTTTGCAAGTTAATTTTGCACCAGCTGGAGGGCCAAAGTTTGAACATCTCTGACTTAAAGAAGGTCAAGTATACCCAAACTTTTAAAAAAAGTTTTAGGGGGGGATTGGGGCAGCCAATAGTTATGTATAATGGTTATGTATAATAATGATGTATCTGTGTGAGTAACATTGAAGCTTATGGACTGCGGCACACTGTGGAAAAACGGAATTATAATACTAATTATTCCTTTGTTCTCTGGGGTATAAGAAACTGTGTCTGGAGGTTTTAAGCGACCACTGCCTTTTTGCCCCTGCTGCTTCACACTTTCATCTACCTCTTGTCATATTCCGCCTGATTTTTATATTTATTTCTATGCTGTCTTGCTGCTCTTGTCTCTGAATAAATGAAAGAATCTTCTCAAACAAGAAGTTGCTTCAAGAAGTTCTGTTTTGCTGCGGCCAATTTTCAACAGTGTGTTTTTACCATGTTTACGGAATACTAAAACAATCTTATATACTTTACATTGTTCTGTAACTTACAGTTGGTCTCATGTTAGTACAATCCCACGACTGAACCCCCCTTGTCTGAGGCCTGTATGACTATTATAATTTTTCAGTTTTTTCAAAAGCAATTTTCCTTGTTTGGTGAGATTTAATGTATGCCAATCGGTATGGTTGTGTAGTAAGTTCAGATCTCTCTGTTTATAGACCCTGCATTACAGCCAATTGTTCCTGAAATTCCAAGTTTGGGTGAATATCTGTATTATCAAGGTAGTTTGTCTTATCAAGGATTTGCTAGTCTTGGTTCCAAATCAGATCTTTTATGATGTTATATCAATTAAATTTGCATGCGGGAACAATAGTAAAGTCTTTTTGCAATACAGTGGTCCCTCAAGTTACAATATTATTTGGTTCCAGGACGACCATTGTATGTTGAAACCATTGTAAGTTGAGTAATCGGTTCCAAAGCCCCAAAATGTCATCCAAGATAAGAGAAAATGAAGATTTAATAAAAATAAGCAGATAACTAAGACAGATAAAACAAGTCCTTACATATAACAGTCAGGAATAGCTGATAACTAGCAACTTATCCAGAGAAATGGTCTTGATTGGTTGGATCTCAGTCTGAGACATTGTATGTTGAGTCTGGTTACAACTTATGATGGGTCAGAAAAGACCATTGCATGTTGAAAACATTGTATCCCGAGGCCATTGTATCTTGAGGGGTTCACTGTACTTTTATTTGAAAGAAGCTTAAAGAATTCACATTTCATTTGATTTTAATTTCACTTCCTCTGTCATTTACAATAGGCCTTTGCTGGTTTTATGCTTTCTGTCGGCTCTCCGTGGTTTCTTCATTATAGTGAGTGTTGTTTCTCATGTCCAGGGTATAAACCATGCTATGATTAAGAACCCAACTGTCTGTGAAGGTGGTAACTGCAGGTTGTGCACTACATGTTTTTAATTATGTGAAAAAATAAAGCTATTGGGGGAGATTTATCAAAACTGGTGTAAAGGAAAACTGGCTTATTTACCCATAGCAACCAATCAGACTGCTCTGCTATTTTTGGCTATTTTCGCCAGCCCCATAAAAATGAATGGAGGGCGGCTGCACATGTGCAGTACGCCCTCCTTTACTTTGGGGGCTCTGTTCTCGATATAAGACAATGTGGGCATATCCTAGCCATATGCCCCCATTGTCTAAGATGAGAATAACCCTTTAACCCTTAGAGTTTGTGTCTGCG
Organism: Rhinella marina; assembly: GCA_900303285.1. Lineage (NCBI taxonomy): Eukaryota > Metazoa > Chordata > Amphibia > Anura > Bufonidae > Rhinella > Rhinella marina. The sequence continues at coordinate 151,708 of ONZH01010966.1, read as the reverse complement.
AGTTTGTGTCTTTGCGTTTTTTTCACTCCCCACCTTCCCAGAACCATAACTTTTTTATTTTTCTGTTTACATAGACGTATGAGGGCTTGTTTTTTGTGGGACAAGTTGTACTTTCTAACAACACCATTTAATATTGCATACAATGTAGTGAGGAGTTAGAAAAAATTCCAAATGGGGAGGTATTGGGGAAAAAAAGCAATTCCCCACAGTTTTTATGTCTTGGTGTTTTTTACGGTGTTCCCTATGTGGTAAATTTTACCTGTTACCGTCATTCTCCAAGTCACTATGATTACAGTGACACCACACTTGTATAGTTTTTCTTGCGTTTTAATACTGAAGAAAATACATTTTTTTCTTTTCATCACCATATTTTGACCCCTATAACTTTTTTTTGTAGTTGTGTGTATGGAGATGCATCAGGGCTCAATTTTTGCAGGGCAATCTGTACTTTTCAGTGATACCATTTTGAGGTGTGTGGCTTTTTAATCACTTTTTATTCTATTTTTTTGAGGAGGTGAAATGACAAAAATTGTCGAATTGGCCTTTTTTTCTGTCATGCCTTCACTATATGCGATAAATATTTTAATAGTACAGGTGTTTTTGGATACGCCAATGCCTATATGTATATATTTTAATTGTTTATTTTTATTTTGAGGAAATGGGGAATCACTTGAACTTTTATATATTTTTTATATACTTTTAAAAACCTTTTTTTAACTGTAATTTAAATAATTACATTGCCAATTGTGTTCTGTGATGGGTATATAGCTATCATAGAACACATCATTCACTGTATTTCAGTACATTGCTGACACCTGCTGGCCTATATTAGAATATTCCAATGATGGTTATTGGAGCCTTGTCATCTCCGGCACATAACAGCTTTCCCAATCTCAGCCAGGGAATAATGTTATGAGAGCGGGAGCGTGTGGCTCCTGTGTCTGTACCACTTAGATGCTGTGGTCCTAGTAATAATGCAGAATAAGTCATTGATGTCAGTGTGCTATCAAAATTATGCATTCCAGTATGAATGCATGATTTTGCTAATGCACTCCAGAATCCATATAGGTCCTAGCATTCTTTGGTGGCAGCGGAGCCTCTGGACCAGAAAGAGAGGACTGTACGAGGGGAACACATGATACTTTCAGCAGAAAGAGTGAAGCTGCTGGGAGGATCATATATTCTCTCGCAAATATGGGGGCCACACGAGTCTCCATCTTTGCATCTACCCTCTGATGGTACCATTTGTTATCCAGCAGGAAGGGAATTATGGTTCAACGCAAACATTTCACATTCGCATATAAACTACACAAAAGTGACATTACTGCACTACACAACAGTCTAGTGGATGATGTGTGCAACCCCTTTAGAAGACACATAAGAAGGTGACATTGGAGGTAAAAGAAACAAATTAGGTGCCAAAAAGAGAATCTGTATTTAATACCAATAAGGGCGGCAAAAGGTAGGAGAATCTACATCTAATACCACTAAGGGCGTTCATGGCAAATTTTTAATCAACAGCAGAAATCCAAGGTTTTCCCTCAGGTTCTGTAGCATTTTTCATCTTGCAGATACACCTGTGGGTTTAGCCTGGCAAACACCATCCAAAAACTGAGCCAACAACAGACACTAGCGAATAAATGCTGTCAGTGTCAAACTATGTAGGGACACCCCCAACTGGTAACACCCACCTGGATCTTCATTGCAAACTGCAAGCAATTCATTCATAAAATTGTAGCATTAATAATAAAAGAATGGCACAACAAAGAAATATAAAATAGATGCTCCAAAATAATTATTACATGGGAAATGCAAGTAATTACTAAAACAGTAGAGGTGAGGAGAGACAGGAGAGGTGACAAGTCCTGTTTATCAACTTATGGGTGGCATACTATTGACTGGTAATCTTCCCTTGCCTGCAGGTCCTCCCTTGGAATATTTTACAAACAGGTTCTACATGATATTAGATTTTGGATGATTTCTTAGGGTACAGCCACACAATCATGTTTTTGCATGCAGTTTTGGAAGTCGTGCAGTTTTGGAAGTCAAAATCAGGAGTGGATCATAACAAGGAGAGAAAGTATACAGGACAGATACTACTTCTCTTTTTTCCAAAACTGCAACAGGAAATATGACCGTGTGGTTGTACCCTTACTGACAACTGACAAGAGATAAGCTCTTCAGTAACTACATTCTCACAAAGATATTATTTAAAAAAAATGTTGACAATATACTATCTAAGACTAATTATATGGAAGAGGCGATACAAGTAATTATATGGAGGAGTTGAGTCATTTAATGGTGATCAGATCATGGATCATAAAGAATAAAACTGAATGTGTCCTTTAATTGCTTGAAAACAACATACAGTGCTACTAATGCCAATACGACAGGAGGCCAGACACCAAAGGCCAGGATCTTTCTCATTCCAAGATCAACACATTTCTCACATTTTTAGGGTCCATTCACACGTCCACAAGTGTTTTGCGGTCCGCACATGGCCGGCCCTGTGATAGAAATGCCTATTCTTGTCCGAGGCTGCGGACAAGAATAGGACATGCTCTATCTTTTTTTGCGGGGCTGCGGAATGGAAGTACCATGTGCTGTCTGCATCTTTTGTAGCCCATTGAAATGAATGGGTCCATACCCATTCTGCAAAGATGGACTCTTAACATCACAAAGATAGATTATAGAGAAGAGATAATATAAAGATCATACATATTATAAAGTACAATATAAAGATCAAGTTAAGAACATTCACTAAAGTGAAATCCACCTAACAGTTATGTCAGATGAGATCATGAGTATTTATGAGTTTGGATATCTTCCAATTTCCAAAACAATATGGTGCCCCCTGGTACCACACGTCTAGACTCTGGGTTCCTTGGTTGAAACCAGTTCAACCCCCAATGACCCTTGGAACCTGTGTCCACTAGCTCAGAAACCCTCATCCTAGCACACAAGAGACCACAGAGAATTCCATTACATCAGGCCTTAACCCCCAAAATGCATAATTTTCCTAAACACTACTTTTCACCACCACCTTATTCAGCAAGTGACCTAAACCTCTCCAACCGTTCATTTCTGATTACTGTGGTCTCATTTAGCTGAATTTACATGCAGCAATGATCCCCATGCAGATTATTCTTTTCTTCGGCGCCCCTCCCTGTTTACACAGGGCAATGTCTTGCAGATGATTTTAGGTGTGACCTATACTATATTTTATTTGTGATGTGACCAGTGTCACATTTACATAGGCCATTTATAGGGAACAGGCATTCGTGGGACAGGGGAGATAGGGCGACAGAGGGTTATCTCCAACTTGTTACAGGCAATTGCCAGCTATTGATATATCACAGCCGCCACCCATCATGTATGGAACGGGCTTAGTTACTGAGCCCACTACATATATCCTCCACTGGCATAATGATGTACATGTACGTCAAAATTCTGGAAGGCTTTAAGCCACTGGCTGACCACATCATTGGCAATGCTAACTAAATCTAAAACCGGCCATACACATGAGATAACTGTCAGCCAAACGTTGTTCAGCCAACATCTATCATCCCAATCCTCCTATAAATATACTTGCTTGACTCGGACAAGTATGAGTGTTTAGTGGATGGGAAAGTGGGAGTGATCTACCCAAGATCATCAGTTGTTAGGGGACAGTCGGGAGGAACCTGCTACACATGCTGTTCCTTTTTACATGAGTACAGGGTCGCCACAGAGAAAAAGTTGTTTTTACAAATACTGCTGTTTAGTCATAGAATTAACCCTTGACGCCATAAACAATTTACATTTTTTTGTTTTCATTTCTTCTTCCCTGCCTTCCAAATATGAGCCATAATTTTTTTGCTTTTCCATTCACATAGCCATATAACTGTGACATTGTTCTTTCTAATGGAACAATTTAAAGGGGTTCTGCAGTTCTATAATACTGATGATCCATCCTCTGGATAGATCATCAGCCTCTGATCGGCGGAGGTCCGACACCCGGGACGCCTGCCGATCAGTTGTTTGAGAAGGCAGCGGCGCTGCAGGAGCGAAGGCCTTCTCTGTGTTTACCACAGGCCAGTGACTTCACGACTAGTATCACTGGCCTGGGCGGGGCTAAGCTCCATTCAAGTGAACAGAGCTTAGCCCCGCCCAGGCCAGTGATACTAGTCGTGACGTCACTGGCCTGCGGTAAACACAGAGAAGGCCGCGGCGCTCCTGCAGCGCCGCTGCCTTCTCAAACAGCTGATCGGCGGGGGTCCCAGGTGTCGGACCACCGCCGATCAGAGGCTGATGATCTATCCAGAGGATAGATCATCAGTTTTACAGAACTGCAGAACCCCTTTAATATTCCATACAATTAGGGATTAGCGAGCGTCAGTTTTCGGGTTTTTGGGTTTACGCTGAATTGCGTTATAGATTCTGTTACAATGATGCAATGCATAACAGAAGGCAATTTCCTCATTGTTATATGGGTTTTGTACTTACAGCGTGGTAAAAATTAGATGTTACCTTTAGGGTACATTCACACGACTGGGTCTGCATCCGTTCCGCAATTCAATGGGGTCACAAAAGATGTGGACAGCACACCATGTGCTGTCCACATCTGTAGTTGCATTTTGCGGCCCCACAAAAAAATACAGCATGTCCTATTCTTGTCTGCAATTCCGCAGAAATGAAAATTTAAAAAAATAGAAGCTAACCATCTGCGGAAGCCACCTTGACGCCTGGTAGATGGGCCCGACACACGTTTGATCAAAAATGTACACAAAGATCTTCTATTTTTTTCAATTTTCATTTCTAGTAGGTATAATACCACTTAAATTTAGAATGATCCCCATTCCTTAGTTTTATTGTTTGCATGTTAAATGTTGTGCAGCCATATTTTTATAATTTTTCTGTATGCTTGCTTTATGGATGTGCACCTGTGAACATGAATTGCTAGTCTAAATTTTCTTGTAGTACCCTCTCCACCAGGGGCGTAGCTAAAGGCTCATGGGCCCTGGTGCAAGAGTTCAGCTTGGCCCCCCCAGCGCTGGTGCACCTAGCTTTTCTGCCGGCCAAGTCAAAAATTGAACCCCCCTCCCCATGCCAAATTCTCACCCTAACCTTTTTCCTCCTAACATTACGTATATATCACTACAGAACATACAGGGTAAGGCTACATTCACACCACAGTTGTTTTTGCGGCCTCCGATCTGCATATTTTGCAGCTCAGATGCGGACTTCACTTCAATGAACACTGTGTGCTGTCCGCATCTGTATGTCCATTCCTATTTTTGTCCATTTGCGGACAAGGATAGGCATTGTTACAGTGGATCTGCAAAAAAAACGGATGCCAAACGGAACATCATTGTTTTTTTTGCGGATCCGCAATTTGCAGACTGCAAAACACAACGTTTGTGTGAATGTAGCATAATACAGCGCCACATACCTCTTACATCCAGTGACTTCTCCTCTGATGTAGATCTTCTCTTTCCTCATCTTCTCCTTTCAGACCAGATGCCATTTTTCAGCCATTTCTCATCTCTGCAGTTTGACAGAAAAAAATCTTAGTTTACTACTTTTCCATCATCCTCCCGTCTTCTGGACAAATCATCCTACCACCCCCAGTACTGTGCCACTAGTACCACACAGATAGTGCCCTTCAATAATTATTGGCACAGTGTCCTAAAATAACTGCACCCAGCAAATAGTGTCCCGTAATAGTGTGAACATAACGTCCCCCCAGAAATAACTGCGCTGATACTGTGCCAGGGTGCCCCCCACAGTAATAGTGCCCCCCACAGTAATAGTGCTCCCCAAAGTCCCAACTAATAATTCTCTGCCAGAGTGCACTTGTTAGTAATAGTGCCCCCAACAGTACTAATGTCCCCACTGTGCCCCAGAAGTAATAATGCTTCCAATGTGCCAGTAAGAAGTTCCCCCAAAATTTCACCCCAATAATGTGCCAGTAAGAAGTGCTCCCCACCCATAGATGCCCCCCAAATTATGTGCCAGTAAGAAATGCCCCAATAATGCGCCAGAAGTTCCCCCCATTGATTCCCCCCCAAAATCATGTGCCAGTAATAAATGCCCCAGTGCCCCCATGTGCCAGTAAGAAATGCCCCAGTGCCCCCATGTGCCAGTAAAAATGCCCCCAGTGCCAGTAAAAATGCCCCCAGTGCCCCCATGCCATAAAGAAATGCCCCCAAGTGCCAGTAAGAAATGCCCCCCAGTGCCCCATGTGCCAGTAACAAATGCCCCCAGTGCCCCCATGTGCCAGTAAAAATGGCCCCAGTGCCAGTTAAAATGCCCCCAGTGCCCCCATGTGCCAGTAAAAATGCCCCCAGTGCCCCCATGTGCCAGTAAAAATGCCCCCAGTGCCCCCATGTGCCAGTAAAAATGCCCCCAGTGCCAGTAAAATGCCCCCAGTGCCCTCATGTTCCAGTAAAAATGCCCCCAGTGCCGGTAAAAATGCCCCCAGTGCCCCCATGTGCCAGTAAAAATGCCCCCAGTGGCAGTAAAATGCTCCCAGTGCCCCCATGTGCGAGTAAAAATGCCCCCAGTGACAGTAAAAATGCCCCCAGTGCCAGTAAAATGCCCCCAGTGCCCCCATGTGCCAGTACAAATGCCCCCATGTGCCAGTACAAATGCCCCAGTGCCCCCATTTGCCAGTAAAAATGCCCCTAGTGCCAGTAAAATGCCCCCAGTGCCTCCATGTGCCAGTAAAAATGCCCACAGTGCCAGTAAAAATGCCCCCAGTGCTCCCATGTGCCAGTAAAATGCCCCCAGTGCCCCCATGTGCCAGTAAAAATGCCCCCATGTGCCCCTAAAAATGCCCCCATGTGCCCCTAAAAATGCCCCCAGTGCTCCCAATAGAGCTCCGGTCCGTGCTACAATAAAAAAAAAAAGTAACACTAATACTTACCTCCATCAGGCTGGCAGCGATGCGATGCAGGCCTCTTCCGGCCTGTGTCCCGCGCTGTACAGCTCAGGCGGCGCGGTGACGTCATCGCGCCGCCTAAGCCGGCCTCTGATAGGCTGCAGGCCTAGTGCCTGCAGCCTATCAGAGGAACGGGCAGGGGAGACGCCTCTCCCTCCCCTGCCCCGCAGTATAATACAGGCATCTGTATCGCCGTCCTGAGGACGGCGATACAGATGACTATGGAGATAAGCGCTTCCACAATGGAAGTGCTCATCTCCCGCTGCCCCGCCGCCGCCCTCATCTGTGCGCAGGGCCGCGCCGCACCTGGATAATTGGCGGTGTGGCCCTGCAAGTGGCAAGGGGGGCCCTTGGGGCCCCCTGGCTTAGGGGCCTGGTCGCAACTGCGACCGCTGCGACCCCTATAGCTACGCCACTGCTCTCCACTTTGTCATGGGGCCAATACTTGCATCTATGTGAAATCAGTTGACGGTGTAAAAGGAGTGTGCTCTTTCACTCTATAGTACAATTTTGGGCCACTGCACAGTTCTTTATACCTCATGCTATCATTGACCTGTAAGGCTGAGTTTACACTTGAGTTATTTGGCCCAGTAACTGACCAAATAAGTGAAGTGTGAACTGAGTGGCACCTAGCTATGCATGTTTCTGCAATGCACAGCATTGTACACTGATATATAGGCTCTCTGCAGTTGGGAAATAGCTGATTTTTAACACGCTTCGCCACAAATTAATTCGGATCAAATAAAATTTTGGGGGAAAATTCTAAAAAGTATCCGAATCAAATTTTTGAAAACTTCGCTCTTCTCTAGTTATGAGTTCACCATAAATGCTACATACTTTTATATGTATATGTATCTGTCTCCTTCAAAGGACTTCAACTTGTGATTGTTTTATATATATATATATATATATATATATATATATATATATATATAATGAACTGGTAGAAGGCTTGCATAGTAAAATACCAATACCGTGTTAATTGTAAAGTAATTAACACAGAAGAGGACAGTACACTGCTACAGATGGCTCTGGCTATGTTGGAGGCTTTAGCAGAGAAGTGACAGATGAGGTTTAACAGAGATAAATGTAAGTTTATGCACATGGGATGGAATAATGCAAGTTAGGGCGAGTTCGCATCAGCGTTAGTAATTCCGTTATACTGCTCCGTTATAACAGGGTTATAATGACATATAATGGAGTTTTAGGACGGAATTCAAAACGGAACCATTTAAAAGTCATTCCATGTTGCTCCGTCCTAATACATGTCTGTAGGCACAAATAACGGTTCAGTTTTTTCCGTTATGTATGATGGAAGAAAAAGTCCTGTCGACAGGACTTTGAGTTGAACTGTTTACATTCCTTTTCTCCTCTGTTTGGTCCAGACCATCATGTGCAGACATCTTTTCGGCATTGGGTTTACTACCCCCCCCCCCCCCCCGCTATCAAATATGACACCAGTATTGATCAATGGCATACTGTAGATGGGGCCTGTTACAGATTTCACACTAGTGCCCAGGAGATTAGGTTACACCTCTCACTTGACTTTTTGCTTCTGTAGTTCATCTCCACCCAGTTCATCGTCACTTCAGGAAAGGGTTGAATAGCATGTGGCCAGTGACTTCATAAACCTCCTTCTAACAAATCCATCCTAGCTTCTACCCTAGCGCAGCAGTGTGGTAAGAAGAAGGAGGAGGTGGAACCAGGTTCACGCTCCTCATAGAATGTCCTGACGCTAGCATCCTGACATTTTGTGCACTGACTAAGGCTGGGCTTGCTGCAGTGAGCGGGCCAATAGAGGTCCTGAGCGGGAGTGCTGTTAAATTTGCCATCTTTCCCAACCAAAAATACCAGCCAAGTATACACAACTTAAGAAGGTGTTATTTGATCATATTTTTTCAATAAAATAAAACTTCTCACTGTTAGGTATACCCTGTGTCTTTAAGTTTTATTGAGCCTCTATTTTTTAAATGTTTCTGCCAGGATTCAAACTCACAACCATCTACATTAAAGGCAAGAGCTTTAACCACTGAGCTATAGAGCTCAATGTTCAACTGCTGCAAATATACTATGACTAAAAGATAACTAATAGTTTCCCATGCATTATGTATTCATATATATCAGAAGTATCATTTTAATTTTTTTTTAGCTATTCCAAATTTATTTTGTGCCACACTTTTTTTACAATTATTAAAAAAATATATAAAATGATACTTCTGCTGTATATAAATAATTCATACATGAGAAACATTGATCTCTATAGCTCAGTGGTTAAGGCTCTTTCCTTTAACATAGATGGTTGTAAGTTTGAATCCTGGCAGAAACACTACAAAAATAGAGGCTAATTAAAACTTAAAGAGGTAGGCCACTTTCTGGCTAATATTGACCAATGTGTTTGTAAGATGACTATATGGCACTTACTAGTAAAGTCTTTGTTGATATTCTGCGCAATTTTCTACATTTCACAAGGTATACCCCCTTATTGGTCAAGTCTTTTGTGCTGTCCACATAGAGGTTCTGTCCATAAAATAGATGCTGATGGAGGGACATGACAAATCATTCAGTCTCCTCCATTTAAACACTATGCACCTGCACTTAACATTTACATTTTCAAGTGCAGATGGCAGATGTGGATGTATTTGAATGGAGAAGGCTGAGTGATGTATCTGCAGTTATTTTTGCCTGGTCATATGACCTTCCATTAGTGGCCATGTTATGGACAGGTCTTCTTGATGGCCAGTGCAGAGTATTTGCTCAACAAGGGGAAGTGACTTGTTGACAAGTCAAGAAATCAACAAAGACTATATTAGTAAGTGTCATATAGTCATCTTACCTACATATTGGTCACAAGTAGCCAGAAAGTGGCCAACCACTTTAAATATATAGGGTGTACTCCCTACATTGACTCCACAGTCATATATGGAGTTCGAATAGGGACTCCTGGAAGCACTAACTCCATATATGGAGAAACAGGGACTCCCAAGCTAGGGGTCATGGGCAATTGCCCAGTTTGAACTCTAATACTAACCTCCTATTAATTGCCTTACTTTGCATTACAATTTAAGCCACATTATCCCTTCCTGGGCAGGCTGAAAAAAAAATCTGTCCAATAAAGTTACGACCACATAGTTAGGTTTCCTGATGCAGTTTTGGAAGCCAAAGCCAGTAGTTAATTCAAGACACAGGAGAAGCCGTATCTGTCCTTTCCTTATCGTCCTTCAGGCAGCACCCACTAAGGGTTAATGTCTTGCTCTTCCCGTCTAGGACAGAAGACAAATCATTAGTAAATCAGACTAATTAACCCCTCTGTAAAGGAGTGCATACCCACTAGGTAGCCATGTTTTTTCTTCTGTCTAGGACAATGAAGCTCACACATACAGAGACTCCTGCTGCTGTGAAGGCCAGTATGGTTGCTAAGCCTGATATTATATAGCTGGACGTGTTTTCCAGAGTATCATGTATCATATGAGGTTCTGGAGGTGTGTCCAGAGTTATATGCATGTTATAGAGCTGGAGGTGTGTTCCAGAATTAACTGCATAACATGACTGAACTGGAAGTGTTTCCAGAGTTTATTTTCCTCATCGGGTGTTCCAAGGGATGATTGAGCTGAGATTTATCCTGGAGTGTTCCTTGTAAGTTTCTCATATGCAGCGAGTATTCCCTGCAGACTATCCATGTGTGTTACAGGGTATGTCCCTGTGGAAGTGCTGGTTTGGCTGTTAAAAGCACAGTTATTACCGTCAGGCCTTCAGGCAATGCCTCCATCTCAGGACCTATTTTGGAGAAGATCTCAATGAAGAAGTATACAGATGCAGCCAAGCTAAACTTGAAGGTTAACATGTTAAGTAAAAAATGGCACAAGAGGTTAACTAAGGCCCCATTCAGACGACCGTGTTTCATGGCCGTATATGGGCCATGAGAGCCCGGCCTGTGCTGCCCCAGAGGACGGGAGCGCAGTGTTTCACTGTACGGCGGCGGCCTCAGGAAGGGCACGGCGTCATAGCACGTATAGGGCCATGAAACACGGTCGTCTGAATGGGGCCTTACTCTTTAATTGTATTTCAATAGTTTTTGTCACAAAATGGCATGTGTTATCAGAGTTGTCTCGGTCGATTTTAGCTCAGCTGTGGCTCTGCACAGGTGTGAGATCTTGCAGCAGTGGAATCACAGCAGCTTTAAGGATCCTGTTTCCTGGAATAGCTCATATGTAGCCTGTATGTATATGTGAGTGACTTAATATGTTACAATTACAGAACTCTGCAAAGAATCCCATGACGCTAATGGTAGGATGAGCACCAACTGCGGACAGACTGTTCCTGAAGACAATATAGGAGAAGTCTGCTCCATTGTCTCCCAGCTGAAGGTCTCCAGTGCAGACATGGTGCAGAGGTTGTGGCATGGTTTACTTCTCAGCTGTCAGACACTTTCACTCAGGTCCTTTCTGCTTATATATCTATAAGATCTTGCTTATCTACAACTACTTTCGTTATAATCTTATTTTATTATTTTCAGATTATATAAACAATGTTATACAGCTTGTTGTACAATAGTGCAGATATTTAAGCATAGTTCCATACAAAGCATTAAAAACGGAACAAAGATAACATGTATCATAAAGCCTCGTTCTATAATGCAATTAAGCGTCAACATAATAAAACTGAGAGCATCTTTAATGACTCGTCTCTATTCTTGGTACACACGGGAGACGAGTCCCTTCTTAAATCGTCGACCCAATCAAAGATCTTTATAAAACCAGAATTGAATCAATATAACGAGGTGAAAGAACCATGACGTGAGTCAACCTATTGGTCGCTACACTATTCACAGATATAAACTAGGCCGATGAGGCCGATAAGCCCAAAAGGGGGAAATAAAAAACAGACATTAGGGTATTGCCTGATGATCCAATATTAAAGGGATGTATGGCAGGAGTGTGGTCCCAGCCAGACAGGGAACATTATGTGGGAGCTAGATTACAGCAGTGTGTTACAGATCCTGCAGTCTCAGCTCAGCGGGGAAACCTTCCTAAGGTAATATCCCAGTGGCCAGTCTGGCTGGGAAGTCTTTTTTTCCTGGCAGTCGGTTATTCCGTCAGAGAACTTCTAGTCAGAAATATTGTTTCCCTGCTAAAACATAGTAATTCCTTGTCTAAGGCATAGTGTAAAGCGTCTTTGGCTTCAGTTTTCTAGGGACATAGGGATAGGTTTCCCATGAAGTTTTGCTTAGTCACTAACACTGAAAGACACTGCTTGGAAAAAACACGTCTGCCTAGTGGGTGTGCACTCCTTTATAGGGCGGTTAATTAGTCTGATTTACTAATGATTTGTCATCTGTTCTAGACGGGAGGAGCAAGACATTAACCGTTTGTGCGTGCTGCCTTTGGAATCAAGGAAAGATAAATTTCGGTAAGCAAATTTACACTTTATACTTTCTCTCCTTTTATGACTTCCAGATTTTGACTTCCAAAACTACACCAAGAAACCTGACTATGTGGCTGGATCTCTTCTCTTTTTTAAAAGGCAGGGAAGGCATTCGAATAAAAAAGAAAAAAAAAATCTTTGACGTAAGAGGCAAACGGCATGAAACTGCTGAGACCACTGATTGGCTGCAGCGGTCATGTGAGGTATAGGCTACAAAAGAATTTAGACTAGCAATTCATGTTTACAAGTGCATATCCATAAAGCGAGCATACAGAAATAATAAAATATGGCAGCACAACATTTTACATACAAACAACAGAACTAAGGTATGGGGATTATTCTAAATTAAAGTGGTATTATACCTACTAGAAATGATAAAATAGAAGCTCTTTGCGCATATTTTTGATCAAACGTGTGTCGGGCCCATCTAACAGGCGTCAAGGTGGCTTCCGCAGACGGGTACCTAACACTAACAGACTGCCTCTCTTGGACTTACCTAAGCCTCCAATATTCAGGGCGGTGTAGGAACCAGCTACATTTATACTCTGCTCAGAAGCCCCAGGCAGATGGGCGTTACTCAGTCTAAAATATTGAGGGTAGCGGCCTCACCTCATTCCACAAAAAATGAACCCCCACATAAGACAATCACTGAAAAAATAAAAACCATTGGCACCCATAAACCAATCCATCAAAATCTGCACTGCAAAAGCCATATGGCGCTCCTTCCTTTCTGAGTCCTGCCAGGTGCCCCCGCAGCACTTTACCACCACATATTGGGTGTTGCCATATTCAGGAGAAAATGAGTAACAAATTATGGGGTGCTGTTTATCCTGTTACCCCTTGTGAAAATGAAAAATTTGGGGCTAAAGTGTAAATTTGCTTAGTGAAATTTATCTTTTCTTGAGTCCAAAGGCAGCACACAAAAAGGGTTAATGTCTTGCTCCTCCCATCTAGGGCAGAAGACAAATCATTAGTAAATCAGACTAATAAACCCCCCTAGGCACACCCACTAGGCAGTGTTTTTTTTCCAGGGAAGGATATATGTGCTGTCTTTGGACTCAAGAAAAGATAAATTTCAGTAAGCAAATTTACACTTTCCTTATCGTTCCTCAGGCAGCACACACGATGGGATCTGAAAAGCAGTATTAAACAAGGGGGAGGTGGGGTGACAATCACAGCCTTAATGAGCACTTGTCTGTCAAAAGCTGAATCGCAAGCACCATATACATCCACCTTATATTGTTTTGTAAAGATGCATGGAGAAGACCGTGTAGTAGCCCTGCATGTTTGATCCAATGCATTTTTCCCTGTTTTCTCTGCCCAAGCAACTAAGTGGACCAAGTTGAGTGTGCTATAACTCTACCTAGTAACTGGAGTACTTGAAATTTAGAAGAAGACTTAATAGTATTTTTGATCCAAACAGTGTAGGCTTACTGGCTTTTATACTTCTCTATAAACAGCTGGTCAGCCGACCTAAAGGACCCTGGTCCTCTAATATGAATAGTAGATGAAGCTTGTTCAGATGATTGACCTAAAAATTAAGTCTACTTGATGTACTTTCAGATATGGCCCTTTACATGATAGAGCTTGCAAAGTCTGACACCTTCTTGGCTGATGCAATTGCCAACAGAAATAAAACCTTCCAATACACAAACCTTAGTGGTGCTTCTGTAAGAGGTTCAAATAGTGATTCAACCTGGGTCTTGAGGACAACAACCCGATTCCAGACTGGAATAGGAGGCTTAACCGATTAATTTAAATTGAATAAAGAACATAAAAAATCCATTCATGCACGAAGTGTCCATCTATGTGAGCAGTGGCAGCCATGAAATGTACCCCTACAGTGTTAGATTTTAACCCAAACTGGAAACCTTCCTGTAAAAAAATTTAAGACCTCAGACAGATCAGGATTCTGCAAGTTTCCAGCACCACATCTTACAGGCCTTTCCTTACTCCTGAACCATCAGATTTCAGGCTGTAAGCTTAAACATCTCCAGCTTGGATATTGTAGCCTGCTTGAACCAGAAGATTCGGCTGGACTGTACCTCCAATAATTTTCTCTGGAAAATTGTAGCCAGTGAGGATATCATGCCGTTCTGGCCAGACGAGCACTATGGGTATGGTGGAGATTCTCGTCTCATTTTCCTGAGCACTCAGGATATGAGGGGAAATGGAGGAAAATTTGGATGAAACATTCCTTCCCAATTGAAAGAAAGGCCATCTATTTTTTCTGGTTGATTCGCTGGATTCAGGGAGCAGAACTTCTTGAGCTTTGTATTGGAGGCTTTCAACATTACATCTAATTGGGGGTACCCCATCTGCACACAATCTGTTTAAATATACAGTCGTTGAGATCCACCTGAACATTCAGTGTACCTTGAATGTGGATGGCTGTCTACGGTTTGACATTCCACTGCCCACATCATAATTTGACTGTATTGACAGTTCAATGGAGCAGAGTGAGTCTTGATGTAGCACATGGTGGAGATATTATCTGTTTGCGCCACCACTGACTGATTCTTGAGCCTGCCCTAAATGGAGAGCTAGATCTATTGCTCGCAGGTGTCTGATACTGGATCACAGATACATCTCTTGAGGAGACCAGCTCCCCTGAACTCAAAGATGTGGAAGTGTACTTCCAACCAATGTTATTGGAATGCCAGAATAATCTACCCTGTTCAGTATTTCACGAATGATGCCATCAAGACAGGTTTTCCCGAGTTTCTGGCTTGATCACCACAAGACGAACCAGACTTGATAAACATTGGTAACTTCCTGAAACAATGCTGCCCAAAAGGGGAAGCAGTCCAAACTCGGAAGTGGCCCATCCAGGAGGATGAATAAAAGATTTCATTGTCAGGGCCACATCAAGGGTAATATCCAGTAACATGACATATATATAGTATAGTATATATGAGTAGACAGAGTGGCTGGCCTCGTCTGAGAGAGCGATCTTGACTAGCCACAGGAGTGAGGGTTGCATGGGAGGGATGGGGTTGCAAAGAAGTTGCTGGGGGGTGCCCTGTTCAGATAGTTGCTATGGGCCCAGTTATTTCTAATTACTCCACTGGGTTCCTGACTGGCACTTGGTGATGGGATCTTAGACCTCACTTCCACTGTGATTCCAGGATCCGCTTCAGTGAGACCTTAAAGAGGACCTTTCACCACTCCTGACATGCCTGTTTTAATAGCTTCATGCATTCCCCAAGTCTCAAGCATCTATTATGTCTGTATGTTGTGCCATTCCTTTATTATTTGCACTAGAAGTTATGAATGAATTGCTATTTGTCTTCAGTAAGGGAACAGAGGGGAGGTGACCAGTTCGGGGTGTGTACCTGCACAGTCTGAAAATGGCAGCACTGATTGGCTACAGTCAGTCTGTGCAGGTACACACCCCCAACTGGAAAGAAATTACTATATTTCAGCAGGGAAGCAATCTTTCTGACTAGAAGTTCCCTGACAGGGAATAACCGACTGCCAGGAAAAAAAAACTCTCCCCAGCCAGACTAGATCCTGGGATATTACCATAGGGGGTTTCCCTGCTGAGCTGAGACTGCAGGATCTGTAACACACTGCTGTAATCTAGCTCCCATATAATGTTGCCTGTCTGGCTGGGACCACACTCCTGCCATGCATTCCTTGAAGGCCACTTTCACACTAGCGTTTTAAAAATCCGGTATTGAGCTCCGTCATAGGGGCTCAATACCGGAATAAAACGCTTCAGTTTTGTCCCCATTCATTGTCAATGGGGACAAAACTGAACTGAAGAGAACGGAATGCTCCTAAATGCATTCAGTTCTCTTCAGTATACAGACCGGAGAGCAAACCGCAACATGCTGCGGTTTGCTCTCCGGTCTGGGTATCCACACCACGACGGATCCGGAATGACCCCCAATGTAAGTCAATGGGGACAGTTTAGTGTGACACAATCGTAACCCTGACGTACCCCTAGAGTGGAAACCCTCAAAAAGTGACCCCATTTTGGAAACTACACCCTTCAAAGAATATATTAAGGGGTGTACTGACCACTTTGACCCCCTAAGCGCTCTAAGGAATTTGGAAACACTTGGCTGTGAAAATGAAAAGTTTCATTTCTTCCAATAAAATGTTGCTTTAGCCCCAAATTTTTCATTTTCATAAGGGGTAACAGGAGAAAGGCCCCCCATCATTTGTTACCCATTTTCTCCTGAATACGACAACACCCCATATGTGGTGGTAAACTGCTGTGGGGGCAGATGGCAGGACCCAGAACAGAAGGAGCGCCATATGGATTTTGCAGCACAGATTTTGATGGATTGGTTTGCGGGAGCCATTGATTTTTATTTTTTTGAGTTATTGTCTTATGTGGGGGCTCATTTTTTGCAGGATGAGGTGACGTTTTCATTGGTACCATTTTGGGGTGCATAAGACTTTTTGATCGCTTGGTATTACATTTTTTGTGAGTCAATGTGAAAAAATAGCTGTTTTGGCCACAGAGGCTGATCGCTATGCTGTGCATGTAAATGAGGGCACTTTGGATGGAAAACAGGGGGCATTGACAGGCACAAAAGGGGCACTGGATGGCAGGCAAGGGGGCACTGGATGGCAGACAAGGGGGCACTGGATGGCACTCAAGGGGACACTGGATGGCAAACATGGGGCACAAGGGGACACTCTGATGGCACAAGGGGGGACTGGATGGTACAAGGGGCACTGGATGGTACAACGGGGGATTGGATGGCAAAGAGGGGAAATGGATGGCAAAAAGTGGAACTGGACGACATGAGGGGTCACTGGATAGCACAAAGGGTCACAAGATGGCAAAAAGGGGCACTGGATGGCAAACACAGGGCACAGGGGGCACTGTATGGCAAACATGGGGCACAAGGGGGGGACTGGATGGCACAAGGGGTCACTAGATGGCAAAAAGGGGTACTGGATGGCAAACATGAGGCACAAGGGGGGACTGGATGGCAAAAAGGGGAACTGGACGGCAAAAAGGGGCACTGGATAGCACATGGGGCACTGGATGGCCAGGGGGAACTCGACTGCACAATGTGGCACTGGACAGTAAAAAGGGGCACTGGATGGCACAGGGGGAACTGGAAAGCACAAGTGGTCACTGGACAGCACCAGGGGTCATTAGACGGCAAAAAGGGGCACTGGATGGCAAACATGGGGCACAAGGGGGCACTGGATGGCAAACATGGGGCACTGGATGGCACAAGGGGGCACTGGATGGCACAAGGGGGCTCTGGATGGCACAATGGGTGAACTTGATGGCAAAAGGGGGCAACTGTGGATGTCACTGTTATGGGGGCACTGTGGATGTCACGGTTATGGAGGCACTGTGGATGTTACTGTTATGGGGCACTGTGGATGTCACGGTTATAGGGGCGCTGTGGATGTCACAGTTATGGAGGCGCTGTGGATGTCACGATCATGGAGGTGCTGTGGATGTCACTGTTATGGAGACACTGTGGATGTCACTGTTATGGGGGCACTGTGGATGTCATGGTTATGGGGGCACTGTGGATGTAACAGTTATGGAGGCGCTGTGGATGTTACTGCTATGGAGGCACTATGGAGGTCACTGTTATGGGGACACTGTGGATGACACTGTTATGGGGGCGCTGTGGATGTCACTATTATGGGGGCGCTGTGGATGACACTGTTATGGGGGCGCTGTGGATGTCACGTTATGGAGACGCTGTGGATGTTACTGCTATGGAGGCACTGTGGAGGTCAAATTTATGGACGCTCAGTATGAGTGATAGGGCTCATGCACAGAACCGTATCTGTTTTGCGCCCTGCAAGTCGCGGATCCACTAAATAAGGATACTGACCGTGTGTGATTCACATTTTTTTGCAGTCCAACTGAGTTCTATGGGTTTTACATCTGCATTATAAGGACCAGAATAGGACATTTTCTATCTTTTGCAGAACTGACATATGGAGGATGAGGAAAGCACATGGACGTCATCAGTGTGTTTCCCACATCCATATGTCAGTTCCAGTAAAGACAGAACATGTCCTATTTTGGTCCTCAAATTCACAAAACTCAATGGGACTGCAAAAAATGTGGATCACAAAATGGATACGGTCGTGTGCATGAGGGTTTAGATACACAGCTCAGCAGGCTATATTATAGAAGATGGGATTAGATACACAGCTCAGCAGGCTGTATCACATAGGATAGGATTAGATACAGATGTGATTGGATACACTTGCTGATTCATGCTGTTTATTACACTCTGGAGGTGGTGAGGGAAGAGCCTGTGGACTGTGAGAAGTAGACTCATGTTTGGGTGTAGAAAGATGGACATAGGAGATGTAGTGGGTGTAGCTACTGCAAACAGAGCAGTGTGGGGGGGACGTGTCCAGCGTGTGACTCATCTCTGTGCAGTGCAGCCAGGCTTGTGTAGCAATAAAGTTATGTATTCAACAAAACAAGAAGGGAAGAAAGTAAACAGATCGGCCAGGATAATGTGATGTCTTCCAGGGGGGAAGGAAAGTTCAGACATGAAAAACAGGTATTGGGGGCATCTGTATGGATGGTGAGGGGTGTTAGGAGCATAGAAAAAGAATTATGATTTTGGGACCGGACAACCTCTTTAATTCTGGAGCACACCTCCAGCTCTATAACATGCATATAACTCTGGAACACTTCCAGCACCTCATATGATACATGATACTCTGGAAAACACTTCCAGCTATATAATATCAGGCTTAGCAACCATACTGGCCTTCACAGCAGCAGGAGCCTCTGTATGTTTGAGCTTCATTGTGAATAGACAGAAGAAGAAAAAAAAGCCTGCCTAGTGGGTGTGCACTCCTTTATAGGGGGGTTAATTAGTCAGATTTACTAATGATTTGTCTTCTGTCCTAGATGGGAGGAGCAAGGCATTAGCGCTTTGTGTGTGCTGGCTGAGAGATGATAAGGAAAGCAACATTTTATTGGAAAAAATTAAATTTCAAAGTGTTCACCCCTTAATATATTCTTTGAGGGGTGTAGTTTCCTTTTTGAGGGTTTTCACTCTTCATATACAAAATAGTGCCCAAAAACCATTCTAGCAAAATCTGCCTCCAAAAACCATATGGTGCTCCTTTCCTTCTGACCACTGCCATGTGCCTCTACAGCAGTTTACCACAACATATGGGGTGTGTGAGGAATGTGAAAATATGATCAACGCTAGCCATGATCTAAATACTAGCCATCTGCTGTCAAATCAGAGCACATGCGTACAATTCACACCTCAATCCAGCCTGTAAGGAAGCAAAGTCATCCTCCAGGAAAAACTCTCAGCAAGGGGGCATCAGCTTGTTAGCCAGATCACTGAAATCCCAGACAGCACAGAACCAGGAGTTCATAAGGAATTATTAATTGCCCATCCATCACAGGCATAAACCAGTTATATATTTAAAACACAGAGGCCTAGGTGCATATCCCTGTGGTCATAGGTTAGCAATCACATGTCAGGAAGCAGAGATAAGGAGATCTCCAAGCAGGAACCTGATAAATGTGTCATGTTTGGTCTCCGCCTGTAGCCGGAACCCAGGCGGATCTGTTGGTACCAGAATAATATCCCAGTGACCTTCTGGGCTGGAGCTATGGGCCATAATGATTTTTTGGGGTCTTTTGGCTACCAGGTCCAGGAGGGGAGGGTGAATTCCTTCCAGAAGGAGGGGAGTGGACGGCTGCAGGTGAAAAAGCCACACAGGACAGAGGCCAGTTGTCTTCTTCTGAAAGGGGGTCACATCGAGTAAAGTGTTTGGAGGGACTGTGGACCAACTGCTGACATCACTGCCCCCATGTGACTACAGCCAGGCCTTACAGCAACCCCAGGAGTCATCATAATCCATTGGACTACTCATCCACCTGGTAACTGACGATTGACCTGTTTAACTCTGTTTGTAGCATACCACCTGTATTTGCACCTCAGACCACTGTATCCATTCCCTGTGTACATAGCGTGTATCTAGTGCGCCCTTAAGGCAATTAAATATATAATTTAATCTTGTGCTGTTCTTGTATCTCGATCACAAATCCCGACCATGTTTCGGCATAATTATACGCTACTGCGGGTTGGTTTCTCACCCGATATAATCCTGTTAGCGGATAGGGCTTATATTAAAGGAGGAACTGGTGGCAGCCTACAGGGCTGAGAAAGCTCTGTTTTCACTGGGGCAGTGAAAAGGCTCTCTCAGCTTGTCAGGGGGTGAGCTAGAGTGATGTTACACCGAAGGCAGCGTGACCCATCGCCTCTCATTTCCCGGGCCTCCCTGTAGCTGCGTGGACATGAGGCGTCTGTGTAAACTGTACCAAGCTGACCTTAAAAAATTGATTAACATAAAAAAATCTACCAAAAAAATGAAATTTTGAAATTTCACCTCCATATTCCTTTAATTCTTGTGGAATACTTCAAGGGTTAACAAAGTGTGTAACATCAGTTTTGAATAATTTGAGGGGGTGTAGTTTCTAAAATGGGGTCATTTATGGGTGGTTTCCATTATGTAAACCCCTCAAAATCACTTTATATCTGAATTGGTGCTTAAAAAAATGGTTTTGGAAATTTTGTTGAAAATTTTAAAAATTGCTTCTAAAATTCTAAGCCTTCTAAAGTCCTAAAAGAATAAAATGACATTTACAAAAATGATGCCAAATGATGCCAGGCCAGCATTCGTCTCCTCAGGCTGGCCCTGTCTGCCGAATACTGAGCGGGACGGCGCAGGCACAGTGAGTGAGGGAAGCTCGCCGGCTCCCTCACTGTGTCTGCACGGGGCAGCGCAGGTGCAAGACGGCAGACAGGGCCAGCCTGAGGAGATGAACGCTGGCCTGGCCCTGTCACTCAGGAAGAAAAGGGCGTGCATTGAGGTGGGCAAACGGAGCCTCTAGGAGCAGGGGCAACGCCCCCCTGCTCCTAGGAGGCTAATTAGCATATGATAAAAGGTTGAATTACATACAAACGGGGGCACTGTGAATAAAATAAATAGCAGACTTAAAGGGAACCTGTCATCTCCAAAACAGTCCCTGAACTAGAGTAAGCGGTGTATAGTGTAAGTGATGCTGAATCCGAATATGTAAGTTTTATCTTCATACTCACTTCTATTCTGACGATGTGCTCCCACAAGCCTGCATTAAAATGCACTCAGTGGACTCTTCTTTGAGTCCTCTCCATTATGTGAGTGAGCACTGGAGTCCAGTGAGTGCATTTTACTGTAGGTTTGTGGGAGCACAGCGTCAGAATGGAAGTGAGTATGAAGATAAAACTTACATAACTGGACTCGATGTCACTTACACTATACACTGCTTACTGTAGTTTGGAGGGTGTTTCAGAGCTGACAGGTTCCCTTTAAAATCAGGTGACATTGGCACATTGAGAATGTCATCCTGTTTAATAGGGACAAACTTGGTGACAGAAACCCTTTAAGAGACGCCTGATGAAAAGGCCCAAGTAGCCTCAAAAGCTTGCAATTTTGTCATCTTTTTAGTTATCTATTGAAAGGTATCAACTAGGGATGAGTAAATCGACTTCAGATGAAACATCCGAAGTCGATTCTCATAAAATTTCGGTTCAATACTGTATGGAGCGCGCGCTCTGTACTGTATTAGAATGTATTGGCTCCAATGAGCCAAAGTTATTGCTTCGCAAAGTATCGAAATCATTTCCCAAACTTGTGTTCGGTTCCAAGGTACCACTTGGAAAGGAAGTTCGGGAAATGTTTTTTTATAGTAGAAATCAATTTATGAAGTTATTATGCGAGGTCTCACGAGACTTCGTGAAGTAATAACTTTGGCTCATCATTGCCAATACATTCTCACTCGCTCCATACAGTATTCTAACAAAGTTTTATGCAAATTGACTTCGGATGTTTCATCCAAAGTCGATTCGCTCATCCCTAGTATCAACCACTGAGGAATCTCAATCTTTTTTCAATTTCTAAATGATCATCAGTTGAAATGGTTAATGGGTATGTGTGCAGGCAGCTGAGGAGCCAGGTCCCGAGAAATCAGAAAAGTCGCAGTCAAAGTGAACTTTCCTGATCTCCCAGTGATGGCTGTGGTCCCGTGCTGGTAGGACAGGTCTCACTGCATGCTGCACCCTATGGCCAGTGTATATATAGCGGCAGGAGTGACCCGGACAGTGAGACTTTATTAGAATCAGCGCCATTTCCTGGAACACGGGCTCCGCACACCGCCGTCTCATAACATACATCACACTCTCATTTCTCCTCCACACACTTCTATACTTCGCCCTTTACACAAAACCGAAACTGACAGCAGCAGGCAGCGCTCTGGGGGCGGGGCTGGCACACGTGCTCGTGG
Source organism: Rhinella marina (assembly GCA_900303285.1). Taxonomy (NCBI): domain Eukaryota; kingdom Metazoa; phylum Chordata; class Amphibia; order Anura; family Bufonidae; genus Rhinella; species Rhinella marina. The sequence continues at coordinate 129,059 of ONZH01010966.1, read as the reverse complement.
GCGACTCCCGCTGCCGATGTGACGTCACCTTTCTTTAAAAAAATATCATCCGACTCTGCAACCCTGAAAGTGAATAGGTTTTGGAGACGGTCCCTCCCAGCAACGTCATGGCTACGGCCCCGCCCCCTGGCCTGGCACTGGGAAAGGTATAGAAGAACGGAGCGCGGCGCGGTTCAGTATTGTTCACCGAGCCCTGGCGAAGCGTGTTGACACTCACCCGTGCGGAGATGGAATGTGGGGAAGCGGAGTTCAATATCCTGCTGGCGACCGACTCGTACAAGGTGAGAGCCGTGGGGTGGTCGGGAAGGATGCTGAGCCGCGCCACTTACCTATAGCGGGCTCATGGCCTCCTCTGTACGGACCCGGGGCCGGAGAGCATCCTGAGCGTGTAGGGGGGTGAAGGTCAGGAGCGGTCCCCGGCTGTCACGTGCATGAAGCCAGCGCTGTGCCCTGCCGGTGTCTATTGTATCCATGGTGCGGGGGGTGGGGGTGTGAATGGCTGACACTTGATGGGGAGTTCCTATCAGCCAAAGAGAAGTGTCCACACACACACATTGTGTAAAGCCCTGACTTCTGGTTGTGTAAGGCTCTCCTCACATGTTCCTGACCGTATGCGGAACCATTCATTTCAATGGGTCCGCCAAAAAAAACGGAAGTTACTGTGTGCATTCTGTTTCCGTATGTCCAGATGGCAAAAAAAATAGAACACGTCTGTGTCCGCATCATGGACAAGGATAGTACTGTTCTATTAGGGGCCAGCTGTTCTGCAAAATACGGAATGCACGCGGACGTCATCCGTATGTTTTGCAGAACGCAAAATACATATGGCCATGTGCTTAAGCCCTAAGACTAGGTTCACACAGCGTATTAAAAGTGCGTTTCCTGAACCGAACTCCATTGTCCACACTGACTGCACCACAAGAGATCTCTGATGCTGCAAGTTAGTATCAGTAATTGAGGTTGAATGCACATAAGATCCGCACAGATTTCCGTGCAGGTTTCCATGCGCTTCTTCAGCGTACCCGCACTAAAATCCACCATTTCTAATTGCGGATTAGATGGTGTTTTGCTAAAAATACTTGACTTGCTACAGATTTGGTAATCCGCAACGTGTACGTGAGATTTGTGTACTTGCAGCAGTTTTTTTGCGCATATTCCGGAACGTGTGCAGCTGGCTCAAACCCATGATCGGTCAGGATCAAATTCGCCATAATATGCTTGCGTGAAGCTTGCTGCAGGTATCTCATCCAATGAGATTTTCCGTAGCGATGTTGCGTCCTTTGACTACAGAACATGGTGTACATGGCAGTGATGCTTCGTCCATATGATGGGCTATCATGACTGTATCACTATGGAGGAAACCACATTCAGGATGGTATACCCCTGTACTATTCACTTCCACAAGTTATGTGCCTGACTGACTAGATCTGCTGCTTTCTATGGAAAGATACCGTAAGCTGTAGTACCAGCCGCAGCAATAGTTTCATGGTGTAAGTACACAGGTCATCAGTTGTAAAATTACAGTTTGTCAGGGAAAAGTCTGTTGTTGGTGCATAAAAATCACTTGAACATCATCAGGCTCTGTTCACACTTGCCTCATGGGTTATGTTTTTACACAATTCATGGCCTATCAGTTGAAGGTGATTTTGCAATAGACCCTGACAGATCCTTTCAGGTACACTGCTGTAGAATACCTTTATATGGGTAGTATATACCACTTTATACCCTGTGTACAGTGCTGCAGAGTCCATTACAGCCTTATAGCAGAAGTATATACCGCCTCATACCCTGTGTACAGAGCTGCAGAGTCCATTACAGCCTTATAGCAGAAGTATATACTGCCTCATACCCTGTGTACAGAGCTGCAGAGTCCATTACAGCCTTATGGTAATAGTATATACCACCTTATACCCTGTGTACAGTGATGTAGAGTATATGACAGCTTTATAGTAATAGTATATACCACCTTATACCCTGTGTACAGTGCTGTAGAGTACATTATAGCCTTATGGTAATAGTATATACCACCTTATACCCTGTGTACAGTGATGTAGAGTATATGACAGCTTTATAGTAATAGTATATACCACCTTATACCCTGTGTACAGTGCTGTAGAGTACACTACAGCTTTATAGTAGTAGTATATACCGCCTTATACCCTGTGTACAGTGCTGCAGAGTCCATTACATCTTTATAGTAATAGTAGTATATACTTCCTCATCCCCTGTGTACAGTGCTGTACAGTATATGACACCTTTATAGTAATAGTAGTATATACTGCCTCATCCCCTGTGTACAGTGCTGTAGAGTACATTACAGCCTTATGGTAATGGTATATACCACCTTATACCCTGTGTACAGTTCTGTAGAGTACATTACAGCTTTATAGCAGTAGTATATACCGCCTCATCCCCTGTGTACAGTGCTGTAGACATTACAGCTTTATAGCAGTAGTATATACCGCCTCATACCCTGTGTACAGTTCTGTAGAGTACATTACAGCTTTATAGCAGTAGTATATACCGCCTCATCCCCTGTGTACAGTGCTGTAGAGTACATTACAGCTTTATAGTAATAGTATATACCACCTCATACCCTGTGTACAGTGCTGTAGACATTTCAGTTTTATAGCAGTAGTATATACCGCCTCATACCCTGTGTACAGTGCTGTAGACATTACAGCTTTATAGCAGTAGTATATACCGCCTCATCCCCTGTGTACAGTGCTGTAGAGTACATTACAGCTTTATAGTAATAGTATATACCACCTCATCCCCTGTGTACAGTGCTGTAGAGTACATTACAGCTTTATAGCAGTAGTATATACCGCCTCATCCCCTGTGTACAGTGCTGTAGACATTACAGCTTTATAGCAGTAGTATATACCGCCTCATCCCCTGTGTACAGTGCTGTAGACATTACAGCTTTATAGCAGTAGTATATACCGCCTCATCCCCTGTGTACAGTTCTGTAGAGTACATTACAGCTTTATAGCAATAGTATATACCACCTCATACCCTGTGTACAGTGCTGTAGAGTACATTACAGCTTTATAGTAATAGTATATACCACCTCATACCCTGTGTACAGTGCTGTAGACATTTCAGTTTTATAGCAGTAGTATATACCGCCTCATACCCTATATACAGTGCACAGTACATTACGTGTGGCTGCTTGCCTTTCCCAGGCACTGGATTCCCGGTCGTACTTTCCCTTCTGTTTATAGCCCTGCAATGTCATGTAGTCTTTGGAATCTCAGTCCAGGGTAAAGTGCTCACCAAGGTCAGTGTTAGCATAGCATTTACATGGCCTCCGTGAGTGGCGCTGCCTGTACACAGCTTCATCTTCTAAACTCTCCCATCATCCGTGTCTGGTGCCGGTATAGCTTTCTCCTCCGTCTCTCAAGTGTCACAATGGTCTTCTTGTCACTGGAATATTTCCTTTGAGCGTGCATGCTGCTGTATGTTTGCGGAGTGTCATCTTGTATTGATGTAATTCAGGCAGGGACGGGGGCACGGTCATGTGCAATACTTGTACAGTGTCGTTTTTTTTCTTTAGGCCTCATTCACACAGCTGCATTATGGTTGTGTACATACTTAGTCATACAAAGCCATTACCAATGGGCTATGGACTTGGTAAACCAACCTAACCACACTCCAGCGCTCTACTAGTTTTACCAATTTTCTTTTTAAAGTATCGGCCTCTGATTTATTCTAACCATTTCTAAACTTCCCTAAAATCTTATGAAACTACATGCACTTTGTGATGTATGCATTTAATACATTAAAGGGGTTATCCCAGACTAAACCAGATGTGGCTGACCTGCATTGGTGATGATACTGGTCCCTGCCACTGGATTCAGTCTGTGTGGCTCCCAGACGGGCATCTCCGATCTCCTCTGCGCCAATGTCAACATCTGTCGACGGGAGGAGGGGGCATGTGACCACTGTGGCCTGTGATTGGCTACAGCAGTCACTTGTCTCCCCCACATCGGCACAGAGGGGAGCAGAAGTGCTGGTCCAGGAGCCACACAGACTGAATCTAGCGGCGGGTACCAGGTCATCACTGCGGGTCAGCCACGTCTGGAGGCCTGATTTAGTCCCTGATAACCCCTATTAGAACATATTTTTAAGTTTTAAAGGGGTTATCCAACCCCTATAATGACCCCCCCCCCTTTCCAAAATGCTCGGGCCCGTCATATAGGTTAAAGTTACTACACTCCCTGCACGGCCACCATTGCATCTCCCCATCATGCAGATCAAAACACCCGTGGGTGGGAGCTGGCAGCTAATTGCAGGCCGTAACGGGGACGAGCCTCCCCAGCATCACCCGCGATGCAAGGGAGGCTCTTTTCTGTCATGGCCTGCTATTGGCTGCTCCAACAACTCCGAGCATTCAGCCTGGTGATGTCACTGGGAAAGCACTAAAGACCGCCCATTAGTGCCGGTGACGTCACCGGGAACACTGCTAGGTGGAAACCTCCGCCTATCTGTATTTGAATGTAAACAAACAGCCCAAAGGTACATGCTGAACGGGTGAAGTAGAGGTTATGTCCGGGTTCACCTCTGAAACCAGACAACCCCTTTAATTAGTTTAATTCCATATTTATCACGTCAAAACTCACTCTGACCTGGCGTAACATTTCTAGACAAAAGTGTTAGATGCAACAAACTGGGCAAACAATGTGTGACATTGGATAAATTTTGGCGCAAAGTACGCCAAGGCAGACTGAAGCAAAACTGCTTTCGTATATTGCCCTTTTGGCAAATTCCCCTTCTGTTCCGTGCAGTGCAGAGAGAGAACACAGGATCCACCATTCACAACATGGTCCCCTATCTATGGCCCATGCTAGTAAGAACAGCTCAGGCAAGATGGCGCCCCCATAGTCATGTTCAGGAAACATTATTTAAAAAAATCTGCAATCAGAAAATAAAATTTGTTGCATATGTGTCACTGTGGTTTTAACTGGCAGAAAAAATGTTAGTGACCGATTCCCTTTAAATCTGATTTATGGGAGGAATTTAGGCCCCATTCACACGACCGTATGTTCATTTCTGTATCTTATCCGCATTTTTGCGGATAAGATGCGGAACCATACAGACCCATTCATTTTTCCATAGGAGAAAAAAAATGCGGAACGCAGTGTGCACGTGCCGTCTCTCTTCTTGTCAGCAATCACTAATGCCGTCCCTCTTCCTCATACTGTGTGGCGCACAGATGATCAAATTAACCGATGAATGAGCATTTTACTTGTTCATTGGGTAAGTGGCGGTACCTTTACACCTCCAGATAATCGCTAATGAACGTTCCTATGAATGCTCGTTGGCGATTTATTTTTGGGCTTCTCAGCCTGTGTAAAGGGCTCTTGAGTGATGGCCATCACTAGCTCATCTGTGGGGGTCTGACACCCCACCCATCAGCTGTTTGGGGTTAGCTTCAGGTCAGGAACTGCATAGCTCTGTCAGCTGAACAGCGGACAGGGCTTTTCACTGCAGTGACTTTAGCCCTGTAGTAATGAGCTCCCTCCACTACACAGTTGATGGTGCTACTCCCGAACAGCTGATCGGTGGGGGTGCGGGATGTCGGATCACTGCTGATCAGTTTTTGATGTCCTATCCGGAGAACTAAGTAACAGCTGGACATGTCCTTTAAGAAAAAAACTGACCATCATAACTTGCCACCTTTAATGTGTTCTTTGCTAAAAAATAATGCAATTACTAGTCACATACTGAGCTCCATGATACTATACAATCTGTTCAACATTGTCTGATTTTTGGGTAAGTTTTGAGAAGCTAAACTCGACCGCAGGCTAGAACCATGAGTTAAAGTGGACCTGTCACCTCTCCTGACATTCCTATTTTAATAGCTTCATGCATTCCCCCCAAGTTTATTGTTTTATTATTTTATTATTTATTATTATTAGTTTATTATTATTATTTCTACTAGAAGTTATAGATGAATAGCTAGCAGTCTGCAGTAAGGGTACAGAGGGGAGGTAACTAGTTGGGGGGGGGGGGGCGGTGTACCTGCACAGTCTGAAAATGGCTGCACTGATTGGATAGTCATACTGTGCAGGTACACCCCCCCCCCCAACTGGTTTCCTCCCCTCTGTACCCTTACTGCAGACTGCTAGCAATTCATTCATATCTTCCAGTAGAGATAATAAAAGAATGGCACGACATAGAGCCATAAGAATAGATGTTCCAGACTTGTTATTACATGGGGAATGCATGAAGCTAATAAAATGCACGTCAGGAGCAGTGAAAGGTCCTCTTTAACACTGCGTGGTTCTGGTCAGTGGCATGCCATATATGCCTTAGAAGAGCATTGATGGAAAACAGTGGTAGACTTTAACATGAAGATTCTCGGTGCATCGGCTAAGTGTCTCCTGGAAGTTCTCTAGAAGATATCCCACTGCCCGTCTACTCCTTTCCGAGTCTGACATTGATAAATATATTGCATCTGGCTGGAGTACTCCTTTACTGCATGTAGCACTGCTGATTCAAGGGGTTTTTCCATCCATTATGGGTTTCTGTGGCATATACAGTAAATGTCTGGGATGGAAATCCCCTTTCGGCTCAATGTATATTATGAGACGGTGCTTTTTTTTTTCCTTCTGCTGCTTTTCACACAGCCATAAATTCTGAGGTGACCTTAGGACCAGCTTGGAAGCTTAAGGCTCAGTTTACACGTTCAGCTTTTTTAATGCAGTTTTTGAAGCCAAAGCCAGGAATGGATCATAGATGGAAGATGGATTGAGTCTTCTCCATTTTGAATCCATTCCTGGCTTTTCTTCAGAAACCGCATAATATGTAGACCGCCCCCTATTGGCAGCTGCTGGTAGACAGAATTTTATCTTTAATTGGTCCTGCCCTCATATACATGGAGGAGGTTTGGAGCTAAACACAGCAGTACTAATCTTAACTTTGGTACATTCACACGACATTAATAATGGATAAACTGACAGGTTTTGCATCAGTGTGTGCATCCATTTTCTTGCAGTTTTGCATCCATTTTTATCGGATGAATTTTATGGGATTAATTAAGAAAAATCCTAACCCCTGCAGTGCCCCCAGTACAAGGAATGTCCCTCTTTGTACCCATGACTATAAGTAATGGCCCCCTATTGTCCTCGGTATACATGATGTACTCCCATTGTGCCCTCAGTAGTTATAGTGCTGAATCCTTGGGATGTCACTACGCTGGGAGCCTCAGGAAGTGTTCCCTCATGTGCATGTGGAGGAGGAATTTAATTTTCTTTTTTTTACTGTCTGAAAGGCCCTTTTTATTACACAATGTACCTGGTTTTAATGGCTGTTAGATGGGTGCACTCCTGTATAAACGGCTGTTAAAAACAGCCTCATTGATCTCAGTGGGGGTCTGTCTGGCCATGAAAACGGGTCTGATGGGGGGTCTGACAATGTGGGCTGATCTGAGGTCTGATGGGGGGTCTGACAATGTGGGCTGATCTGAGGTCTGATGGGGGGTCTGACATGGAGGTCAGATGTGATGTCTTGATATGGGGGTCTGATCTCATGTCCTGATATTTATGGGGGTCTGATGAAAAATATTTTTTAATTTTCCTCCTCTTAAACCATTAGGAGCGTCTTTTATAAAGCGAAAGATATGGTAGTTGCCTGGTCACATGACCCTCCATCCATTTTTGTGGACAGTACAAAACACTTGGCACACAAAGGGGCATGCCTTATGAATGCCAAATTTCAACAAAGGTTATATTCGGAAGTTCCATAAAAGACCTCTTATATACACATTGGACACAAGTGGCCAACCCCTTTAAGTCAGAGGCAGGAGTACTAACTAGACTGTCCTCAAGAAATGCTGATCTGTTCCTCTTGTGGTGGCTGTAATCTGATGTCTAGGTTAACTTAGCATCCTCATTCTTGTGAATCATCCTCATTCTGTATTAAATTGCACGTCTTCTGTAAAAGCACATGATTTGAAGAAAAGAGAAACTGAAAGTGCCTGCAGTGCTGGGAAAGCCTTGTGCAAGAGACCCACCAGGTGCCATACTGGGTTACCTAATGAGATTATGCTGCTATTTTTATGATATATACTGTATATAATATGAGTGAGAGGTTCTGTGTCTATATAAGCCGAGGTAGATAAGTGAGCGGCCTTTGGCCATCATGACCTGTGTACCGCTCTTGGAAAGAGTTTCTGGCTGTTGTAATGCCTGGCAATTGTGCCAACAAGGAATGTACTTTGCTTTTAGCATTATTTAGCGTAACTGAAGCGACCAGGAGCCCACATCCTCCTCGCTCAGCCCACATGGATGTTTTTCACCTTCCGCACAAATGGGCAGCCACAAAGCCATCATGATGTTCTGACAGCTTTAAGCTTTTAAACCAACATTTTATTGGGAATTGCTGACTCGGACCTTCATACATTTTGCATGAATGAAACTTCTAACTGGTCATTAAGTAACGTGACTGAACATGTATGTAGATTCTTTCAGCCCATTAGCCCTGAATGGCAAACTGTTTTGTAGCTGGGCATTCTCTTTGGGTGTTTATGCACGACTAGTGGGTATAGCTATCGTACTTGTGTGTGTTTGTGATTATATGTTGAGGTAGGAAAGGGGCTCTGCCAGCATTAAATGTCGTCATTTTAATGTAATTCAGCATGAAAAACTAGGTACTTTTTTTAAGATTTACTTTCCATGACAAAAGTACTCCAGTTATGAGATATTCTCTTTACTTCATTATGATGACCCCCTATTAATCTGTATAATGTGTTAGCTGAATAAGCATGGTCACACAGGCTCAGATCCATCCTTCAGCTGTTAGAAGCTGTGACAGTTACAGGGAGAGAGCTGCAGCAAAAAGGACACATCCCCTGAGAAAGGACACAACTCCTGAGCCGCTAGCCTGAAAATAATGTAGCAGAGCCACTGGCACAATGAATGAGCAGATCTCATGTGAGGTACAGGGATTTGTCACTTACTATATGATGTCTGGGTGCAGCTCAGCCCCATTCAATTCAAGCGCCAGTGGCTTCTCAAACAGCTGATAGGCGGTGGTCCTGGGTGTCGGACCCCCACAGATCACATGCTAATGACCTATCTAAAGGATAGATCATTAGTAAGAAAAAGGCAGAGAACCACTGTAACAACTAGCAACTTTTTTTTTTTTTCCTGAAGTCTGTCAAGTCAGTTCTTACTGCTTACTATTAAAGGAAGCCTGTCAGCACTTTTGACCATACCAAACTGCTGACAGCACTAGATAGGGGCAAGGGGGAGAATGAGAAACTTACCCTTGTGGAGTTCTTATCAGGAGTAGTGTGAATATGAGCTTTTGTTCTGCCAGGTTCTGCTCAGGCAAGTGCCCAGGACAGGACTTCACTGTGACCTGCACTCTGCATTTAGATTCTTCACAGCAAATCCCCTCTGCACTGAGTGCAGCGGTAGCATCCAACCAAGAGAGCGCTGTATTCGCCACTCAGAGCAGGGGGAGGGGCTGTGAAGCAGCTGAATGCAGAGAGCACTTTGCAGTGAAGTCCCGCCTCCTGGCTTCTCCATGGAGCTGAATCTGTCTGAATAAAACTTCCAATTCACACTACTCATTTTAATAAAGTCTCCACAGAAGGTCTGTTTGTCCTGCTATCCCCAGCCCCTTCCTAGTACTTTTCCTAGCATGGTCAAAACTGATGACAGACTTCCTTTAAAGGCAACCTGTCATCTCCGAAACACCCCCTGAACTAGAGTAAGCGGTGTATAGTGTAAGTGATGCTGAATCCGATTATGAAAGTTACCTTTCACCTGATTTTAAGTCTGCTATTTATTTTATTCACAGTGCCCCCGTTTTTATGTAATTCAACCTTTTATCATATGCTAATTAGCCTCCTAGGAGCAGGGGGGCGTTGCCCCTGCTCCTAGAGGCTCCGTTTGCCCACCTCAATGCACGCCCTTTTCTTCCTGAGTGACAGGGCCAGGCCAGCGTTCATCTCCTCAGGCTGGCCCTGTCTGCCGAATACTGAGCGGGACGGCGCAGGCGCAGTGAGTGAGGGAAGCTCGCCGGCTCCCTCACTGTGTCTGCACGGGGCAGCGCAGGTGCAAGACGGCAGACAGGGCCAGCCTGAGGAGATGAACGCTGGCCTGGCCCTGTCACTCAGGAAGAAAAGGGCGTGCATTGAGGTGGGCAAACGGAGCCTCTAGGAGCAGGGGCAACGCCCCCCTGCTCCTAGGAGGCTAATTAGCATATGATAAAAGGTTGAATTACATACAAACGGGGGCACTGTGAATAAAATAAATAGCAGACTTAAAGGGAACCTGTCAGCTCCAAAACAGTCCCTGAACTAGAGTAAGCGGTGTATAGTGTAAGTGGTGCTGAATCCGATTATGTAAGTTTTATCTTCATACTCGCTTCTATTCTGACGATGTGCTCCCACAAACCAGCAGTAAAATGCACTCAGTGGACTCTTCTTTGAGTCCTCTCCATTATGTGAGTGAGCACTGGAGTCCAGTGAGTGCATTTTACTGCAGGTTTGTGGGAGCACAGCGTCGGAATGGAAGTGAGTATGACGATAAAAATTACATATTCGGATTTAGCATCACTTACACTATACAACACTTACTCTAGTTCAGAGGGTGTATCGGAGATGACAGGTTCCCTTTAAACTATGTCTATGTGCATACATTTATGATTATACAGTATTACGGAAGATTTGATGTCACAAGCATTGTACTGTCATTATTAAAATGGTTTTTAATAATTAGGCTGGGGCTCACTCACTACATTGCATCTAATAATTATCAAAAAGAGAGCAGAATGGAGACTCACAAGCTGCCGTGACTCCCTGCTTTTTTTTTTTTTTTTTTTTATGACAGGCGTGGCTGCCAAGATTGTCGTGTAGCTCCAGCATTTGGGACATCAGCACTTTCTCACAGGATGATCCCATTGACCCCAAAGCTAGCAGTTATTTATTAAAAATTAATAAGCAGCTCTTTAAAACTCAGTTTATTGAAAATAAGTTTTTCCATGTATCTTATTTCTATTATAGATGTTGCTTTTTCTTTTGCAAGGTGACACATTACAAACAGTACCCACCAAATACAAGCAAAGTATATTCTTACTTTGAGTGTCGGGAAAAGAAAACAGAAAACTCCAAGTTTAGGAAGGTGAAATATGAAGAAACGGTCTTTTACGGTTTGCAGTACATTCTAAAGAAATATTTAAAAGGTACGGACGCTGGATGAAGCCATTTCTGCTCTGGTTATTTGTATACCATGAAACGTGCAATTCCACCAAGAATCTTTTGAAATGTATAAGGCCCCTTGCAGACGAGCGTGTGACACGCACGTCTTCCGCATCGCATTCCCTCCTGAACTGCTGGCACTGGCGGGGTCACATAGCATTATACTGATTTACGATGCTATGTAACCCTTACAGTTCTGGAATGTGTTGGATAATGCTGACAGCATTATTTTAATGTTATCCAACACATTCCAGAACTGTAAGGGTTACATAACATCATAAATCAGTATAATGCTATGTGACCCCGTCAGTACTGGGAGTTCAGGCCAGGGAATGCGATGCGGAAGATGTGCGTGTCACACGCTCGTCTGCAAGGGGCCTTATTCTGCATTGCCTGTTCACTGCAAATGTAGGGGCGCATTTACAGAAACCAGCATTTACCAGCACCGGTCTTTGTGCCCCCCTTGCGCTGCTGGAGGATTAGGCTGAGTTCACATCTCCGTCAAGGAGATCTGGCAGACTGTTCCGGCACACAGCAGCCTACTGGATCTGGTGTTGCCGGATTCTCTGCTTCACCGCAGGATCCACATCTACTGTAATGAGTTCCGACGGCTTTCCAGCTAAAATGGCAAGTCTCGGCCAGACAAAAACCGGTTGCAAAAACGTTTTTTTCACTGGCCAGCACTTGTTCAGGATCAGGCAGCTGGATCTTGACGGAGATGTGAATGATGCCTTAGCCTAATTTATGACGAGGCATACTTTATATTGTTTTGACGTCTAAAATTTTCATAAGTCTCTTGACAAATAACCCTGTAGGTTTTTTTTTTTTTTTTTAAAAGCCACTTTTTTTTTTTTTTTTGGTATTTTCCCATATACTTCTTTTATAGGAAAGAAAAAGGCAAGTAAAATGTTTCACTAACAAACACCACCCAAAAAAAAGCTTTTTACAAACGCATAAATTCCATGGCGTGCTTTACAAACCAAAAGAAGCATTTCTAGACTTATCACAAAAGAATAGTCTAGAATTACAATCTAGAGGAACCACCTGACTTTAGATGTGTCGTGAAGATTGCATAATATTAAACCAGTTCTTAATAACATGCAGTGAGTAAGCACTTTTCTTCTCTCCTGTAAAGAGCAGGCTTGCCACCCATATAGAAATAATAGCCAGTACCTTTCATGAGTGTTTTTCACTGGTTTTAGGAAGTTGATGATCTATCAGGATAAGTCATCAGTTGCAGATTGGTGGGGGTCTGACTGAAGGGGCCGTGGCATCCTGCTTTCTCTTTAGCATTTACCTGCAATCCGTCTATATTGTAGTGGTAGTGTAGTGTAATTACAGCTTCCTCTCCCGTTATTTATGGCCACAGAACACAGATTAGACTAGGTTCACAACTGGTGCAGAGGTTCCAGCAAAGCAAAAAAAAAGGAAGAAATAGAGCTGCATGCAGTGGTATTTTGTCTGGTAAAATGCTGGTATTCATGTCAGAAACCCAACCCACCTCATTATAGTGAATGGGATCTGATGGGCACTGGCAGTGACCAGCATGTGCCAGTTCCAGAGGATCTGGTATTCTGTTCCTATGCCAGAACAATATACCAGGATAAAAGCACTGATGTCTACTTACCTGACATAGTCTGCATATCACCTACCTGTTGATACAGTCAGCTGGGGTGCATTGTAAATTTGAGGACAGGATACTGATTCTCTGGCAAGTCTAAGATGCTGACTTGACTCCTAAGGCTACTAGCGTTTTTAAATTCCGGTACTGAGATCCGTCATAGGGGCTCAATACAGGAAAAAAACGCTTCAGTTTTGTCCCCATTCATTGTCAATGGGGACAAAACTGAACTGAAGACAACGGAATGCTCCTGAAAGCATTCCGTTCCGTCTTCAGACCGGAGAACAAACCGCAGCATGCTGCGGTTTGCTCTCCGGTCCAGGCATCCGCACCAAGACGGATCCGGAATAACCCCCAATGAAAGTCAATGGGGACGGATCCGTTTGGTGTGACACACGAGTAATCCGGATCTGTCCTCCATTGACTTTCAATGGGGGGTCATTCCAGATCCGGCTACAGAGATACATACATACTCACATACGCCGGCAGCATGTCTTCACGCGCCTCCTGCGCGCAGCTATGACGTTTCCCCACTGCGCCTAGCAGAGAGCGCTGTGGGGAATCGTCATCACTGCGCGCAGGAGGAGCGTGAAGACATGCTGCCGGCGTCCCTGGCTGGAGTATGTAAGTATGTATGTATGTTGTCTGTGTCAACATGTGTGGGGCCAGAGCGCTGCTCCGGCTCCACACATGTATCAGCGGCAGTACGGATCCGTCGGCACCCTTTAGGTGCCGGATCCGTGCTGCCGCTAGTGTGAAAGTGGCCTAATATGTGGAAAGTCAGAGGAAAGGGAAGGGTTCTAGCTTACTACTGCAACTAGGCCACTGATTCGGCAAGTAGGAAGACGTTTTCTATGAACGATGTGGAAATTTGGCTAGCCTACCACCAACAGCTGCAGAGTAAGAAAAATGGATATGATATTTCAAATCCTCTCTAAAGCAGACCTGAAGAAATCGGAGCCAAATCTAGGAGCCAGCTCCCAAAGCGACTTTAAAGGGAATAGGTCATCAGAAAATTACCTATTGTTTAAAGCACATTTTTGTTAAATATGTTTTTCAAGAATTCTTGGTGATTTTATTTTATTTTTTTTTTAATTTTCCATGTCAATATCTATATTTTAACAAAAACCATTAAATCCTGCAGTGTTTGCACTGGCCACTAAGCCTAATAATAGATGCCACTTCTTGCAGTCTCCTTAAATCACCTCTGTACAGACAACACAGGATCCACTATTTGCAATAGGTGATATCACAGCTTATCTGCTCCCTCCTGACTTCTGCACAGATCACGGAGCATGTCTAGAAAAACCTCCCATAGAAGTCAATGAAGTCCGCTCCTGACCGTTGTCTATGGACCATGGGGTTGCCAGAAAAAGAAAAAAAAATGTAATGCTTAATGTTAACAGGCAAGATGGCAGCCCCCATAATCATGTTCTGGAAATAGAATAAAGAGATCTGCAATCAGAAAATTAAAACCGATTAGTAAAAAAGCGTATGTGCTACTGTCTGATTGTAACTGGCATTTCCCTTAAAGTCACTGTATTGCCAGCTTAAAGGGTTTCTGTCACCGGTTTTTTTCGGTATGAATCAGGCTGATATTAGAGATATGCTAATGTCACCTGATTCCAAATATATATCTGTTTTATTTACTGGTGCCCCCATTTTTATATAAAATGAACTTTTATTTTATGCTAATAAGGCCTCTAGGTGCAAGGGGCGTTACCTCTGCTCCTAGAGGTTCTGTTGATTGACAGGACCAGGCAGAGAAGAAACAATCCATTCACCATAGCTTGCAAGGACCTTCAATGATGTCATGACCATGTGATCAGTCACATGGTTTAGGAGGAGACAGGCTGTTTGTGTGATCCTAACCATGTGACTGATCACATGGTCATGACATCATTGAAGGTCCTTAAAAGCTATGGTGAATGAAGTGTTTCTTCTCTGCCTGGTCCTGTCAATCAACACAACCTCTAGGAGCAGAGGTAACGCCCCTTGCACCTAGAGGCCTTATTAGCATAAAAGTTCATTTTATATAAAAATGGGGGCACCAGTAAATAAAACAGATATATATTTGGAATCAGGTGACATTAGCACATCTCATCTCGTCAGCCTGATTCATACCGAAAAAACTGGTGACAGAAACCCTTTAACTCAGCCCCGCAGCTGAGAACCACTCCCTTTGCACGTCATGGTCGAAAGTCTCCTACATAAATGCATGGTAATGATTTAGACATATTTATCTGGCTTCACAAGTACTACAGCAACTGTACATGATCCACAAGAACATACTATCTCAACAACTGCAGGTAGGTTTTTGTGTTAGGCATCTCCGTTAAGGAGATCCAGCTGGCGACCAGTCAAAAAAAAGTTCCAAAACCCGGCATTTATGCCAGAAAGTGGAAAAATCTCCTCCGGACCTCATTATGGTGATTGAGGATCTAGCTGTGAAGTAGAGAATTGGGCAATGTCTGATACGGCGGACTGTTCTATGCCGGAACAGTCTGCTGGATCTCCTAACTGAGATGTGAATGAGGCCTTAAAGGTCATGTAAACCCTAAATGTGAAAGTGCTTTTCTTTTGTATTAGTATGACAATAATAAACTGATGAAAATGAATGGCCGTCAGTCAGCAGTAAGCAAAATGTGCAATTTGTAGTTACATTTCAACCTATATTTATTTTCCCTTTTTAACAGGAAAAGTGGTGACCAAACAAAAAATTCAGGAAGCCAAAGAGGTATATAGAGAGCACTTCCAGGATGATGTCTTTAATGAGACTGGATGGAATTACATCCTTGAGGTAAGACTTGGTTAAAGGGGTAGTCCCATCATAGACAATGGGGCATATCGCTTATCGAGAACAGAGCGGGGAGCGCTGTGCCTGGAGGACCCCAGGTTTCCCGGGGTCCGGCCACCACCAGGAGCAGCTCCCATAGAAATGAATGGGAGCGCACCGAGCATGCGTGGCCAATGCTCCCATTCATTTCTATGGAGCCGACGGAAATAGCCGAGCCAGCACTCAGCTGTTTTCAGCGGCCCCATAGAAATGAATGGAGGGCAGCTGCACGTGTGCAGTGCGCCCTCCTCAAGTTTCCCGGCACCGTTCTCGATATAGGTGCGGGTCCCACCTCTGGGACCCGCACCTATCAGACAATGGGGGCATATCCTAGCAATATGCCCCCATTGTCTGGTTGGACAAGCCCTTTAAGGCCACTCTGATTTCTCAGATATAAGCTGCATTGCCTTGCTTCATGAGACTTTGGGGCTGTCCCATCTGAATATCTATGACATGTTAATGTGCTGTAAGTGTGTGATTGGTACTTGAGACCATATGAAGATTCCCCCCTGCACATGACTTTATCATCCCATGTTACAAGAAGGCAGTCACATGCATCTTTAATTCCTATGGTTTAATAACATACATAGACACAAAAATAAATTGGCATGACAGACACAAACACAAGGGGTCAGATATTAGTAGCAGCAAAGAGCAATAATATAATAGACGTAGGGTTGCATGTAAATACATGATCAAACCATATGGTTCACCCTCCCAAACATCACAACTAAAGCCATTAACATATACAAGTGCAGACCTGGTTGGTAGCACCTCCAAACAAACCCCGACACGTGTTTCGCATCAGATTCCTTCCCCTCTGTGCTGCTATTAATATCTGATCCCTTGGGCTGGTTCGGTTGACTCCTTGTGTTTGTGTCTGTCATGCCAATTTATTTTTGTGTCTATGTATTTTATTAACTTTTATAACGATATATCTTTTATGTTTTTGGGTAGTTTATTATATACAGAGTGCTTGGGATTTTATCCCATTTAGGTGTTGTGCTGGTTATCACCTGTTATTTGAATTTGGGTTATATTTTGATTTACTTATATGATTCATTTACATTATTGATGCATTATAGCATTTTCAATACTAATACTGGATTCATACATTATGCATCTGGTGCTGGTGTGTGTATCATATAGTGATCTATATATCTCCAATCATTCTTCTTATCTGCGGCCAGCCGTTTGATTGTTATCTCTGACCTGTTTTTTTCATGAACATCCGCTGATTGGGCCCCAGTAATAATAATTTTTATCATAATGCTGTGTCTACCTGTGATGGAAATACAAATAACAATAGAAAACAATAGAAAATTCGGACCAGCGATAAATATATATATATTTTCATAAGTGCATATCCATAAAGCAAAATTATAGAAATACAAAGATATATGGATATATAGTTGCACAACATGTAATAAGCAATAGGAGTAAAAGTAAATCTGGATATATGTGGCGCTATGCCGACTAAAGATAAAAAAGGAAGTCCTTGGTTACACATATTTGCAAATGCGTGATTATGCCCACTCACCAAACTTCACGGTAACTTCCTGTGGAGTGGGTCCCTACACTCATCTATGCCTCTGTTCAGACTAAATCCAAGTCTCCATTATTCAGGGCGTGTGGAACCAGCTAAATAGGAATCCTATCAGGAAGTCCTGGGTGAATGGGCGTCGCTAGGTCCAAAAGGGTTTGCGGGGCCCATTATATATAACAATAGAAAATTCGGACCAGCGATAAATATATATATATATATATATATATATTTTCATAAGTGCATATCCATAAAGCAAAATTATAGAAATACAAAGATATATGGATATATAGTTGCACAACATGTAATAAGCAATAGGAGTAAAAGTAAATCTGGATATATGTGGCGCTATACCTGTGATGGAGACGGCCCCCGGCCTGCCCACGGAGCGGCTCCGATTGAGCGCTCTGGTCGTTCGGGCAGCCGAGCGCCGATTGGTGTGACACGCAACATGGGGGCGGAGCTACATCCTTTTAGATCTGCGCTTCACATACAGAGGTGGCTGGCGCGTTCTCTCATTGTCTGTGTTTGTTTGTCTTGTTGGCGTTATCCATGTATTTTAGCAGGCTCCTGATGAGGATATACTTTATCCAGAAACGCGTAGAGCCCCATTGCTGAACTATAATACATATTTCCAACAAACATCTTGAGACTATTTATAATATAGGCACGTTATTTAGCTTATTCTGATGTAGGAATCGTCACAGTGGATGACGTGTGAATGTGTAGCCCACATACAGGACTTCCTATAATCCTGCATACCATCCCTGAACCTTGGGGTTGTGTTATTACCAGTCCAGATTTGTATCCATGTAACATAGTTTGTAAGGCCGAAAAAAGACATCTGTCCATCCAGTTCAGCCTGTTTTCCTACAAGTTGATCCAGGGGAAGGCAAAAAAACCCTGTGAGGTAGAAGCCAATTTTCCTCACTTTAGGGGGAAAAATTCCTTCCCGACTCCAGTCAGGCAATCAGAATAACTCCCTGGATCAACGACCCATCTCTAGTAACTATAACCTGTAATATTATTACCCTCCAGAAATACATCCAGGCCTCTCTTGAACTCTTTTAGTGAACTTACCATCACCACCTCCTCAGACAGAGAGTTCCATAGTCTCACTACTCTTACCGTAAAGAATCCTCTTCTATGTTTATGTACAAACCTTCTTTCCTCCAGACGCAGAGGATGTCCCCTCGTCACAGTCACAGTCCTGGGGATAAATAGATCATGGGAGAGATCTCTGTACTGACCACTGATATATTTATACATAGTTATTAGATCTCCCCTCAGTCGTCTTTTTTCTAAAGTGAATAACCCTAATTTTGATAATTTTTCTGGGTACTATAGTCCACCCATTCCAGTTATTACTTTAGTTGCCCTCCTCTGAACCCTCTCCAGCTCTGCTATGTCTGCCTTGTTCACAAGAACCCAAAACTGTGCACAGTACTCCATATGTGGTCTGACTAGTGATTTGTAAAGTGGCAGGACTATGTTCTCATTACGGGCATCTATGCCTCTTTTGATGCAACCCATTATCTTATTGGCCTTGGCAGCAGCTGTCTGACACTGGTTTCTGCAGCTTAGTTTGCTGTTCACTAAAATTCCTAGGTCCTTTTCCATGTCAGAGTTACCCAGTGCTTTACCATTTAGTATGTACTGGTGACTTGCATTATTCCTTCCCATATGCATAACCTTACATTTGTCAGTGTTAAACCTCATCTGCCACTTTTCTGCCCAAGCCCCCAGTCTATCCAGATCCATCTGTAGCAGTGTACTGTCCTCTTCTGTGTTAATTACTTTACACAGTTTAGTGTCATCTGCAAAAATTGATATTTTACTGTGCAAGCTTTCTACAAGATCATTAATAAATATATTGAAGAGAATAGGACCCAATACAGACCCCTGTGGTACCCCACTAGTGACAGTGACCCAATCTGAGTATGTACCGTTAATAACCACCCTCTGTTTTCTATCACTAAGCCAGTTACTTACCCACATACAGACATTTTCTCCCAGGCCAAGCATTCTCATTTTGTATACTAACCTTTTATGTGGTACCGTGTCAAATGCTTTGGAGAAGTCCAGATATACGACATCCATTGATTCGCCGCGGTCAAGTCTAGAACTTACCTCCTCATAGAAACTGATTAAATTGGTTTGACATGACCGATCCCTCATGAAGCCATGCTGATATGGAGTTATTTGCTCATGAAGTGACGGATTTAATACTGGATGTTTGGACATTCACACTGCCCAGACACTAAGGGATGGGACTATATACATCGGACCTGTGTTCCCTTTATTTGTTGTAGGAACACAGAGAGTCCTATTGTATATGTATTATAGGGTGCATTTTTCACCCCATGTTTTAATTATTAAATCAGAAATAAATAGTTTTTGTTTTTTTTGTTTTAGCACCCATATATATATATACACCTGTGAGCTAATTTATACATTGGGACGTCTACTAGTTTATGGTTATTTTTTCGGTGAATTTGTAATTGAGTTGTTTATTGTTTGGGGATGGCAGGATTCTTGTCAGGTGGGATAAACACGGCAGGCTGGGATAATGAAGCCAAATTAGTGTTTTCTGAATCGACTCTACCCACTGAATCACGCTCCCCTAGTATGAATAGTTCCTTTAAAACACTATCTAACACATATAAGGACCATATTAGGGGATGGTGGGTAATACAAACGTTGGATACATATCTCAAACTGGGCATAGTTCCCCGTGGTCTTAGGATTCCATTAATGCCTGTTCCTCGCATACGTTCTTCTGAATTTCTCAAAAAGTGGGAAAGGGAATCTATTAACTCGTCTCTTCATCTAATGTCCCTTTTAGTAGAGGAAGAACGTAGTGTTTATGAGAAAAATAATGTCTCTCTTCAGGAACAAATTGAGGGAATCAAAACCTTCTCTAGTCACCCTGAATTTTTACGTAAGGAACAGACATTACAACAGACCATTGAATGTTTTACTGCCCAAATAAAAGAGCGGAAACACTTTCAGTATGTGAGAGATACCACAGATTTCAAAGAAGGACATATCTTTGACTATAGTCAAAAATCAAGTAAGGCTCTTGAAGAGGATACCGAACCATCCTCATCTGAAGGAGAAACAGAGGGTACTTCCAGTCGTGTCTTTGTTCCATCCATTACTCAGTCAGGTGCAACCCGAGGCAGACCCTCTAGGGGGAGACGTGGCAGAGGGTCCCGCTCCCGGGGTAATTTTTTAGGGCGGGGACAGCCCCTATACGACTACCTTTTGAGGGACAGAAAGTAAATACTGCATATACATATCAGCACTCCTCAGATGATATGCAGATTATAAATCTATCCAATAGAACATTGAGTAGTGCTGAGACCAAGGTACACGGTAGAGGGCTGTCATTTGTACCTACTAATAAATTCAACCTATTTGAGTGGGTAAAAGATCTTAACCTGTTTGTTCGCAAACTTAAGTGGAAAAAGTTTTTCTGTATGCATAATAGAAGAGAGTGCGAACAAATGGGTATTGAGCTTGAAGACCTTGAAGATGTACGGCTACTAGCGGCTCTTTGGGAGGAGGGGAATAGGGGCCCTGGTGAAGGATCATTCGCATCATTGAAACTGAAGTCCACAAAAAGTCCACCGATTGGAGACAATACAGTTTGTGACGTCTTCCTTAAAGTGGTCAATGACCAATTGAGGTCATTGGAGGGTCTCAGATTTGGAACCACTAACCTTTCTTTGGAGGAAAGTCAAGCACTCAAGCAGAGTCTGACCCCTCAATTGTGATCAAACCCTCTGACAAGGGGGGTAATATTGTGATCATGGATCACACACAGTACACTGATATGTGCACCAACATTCTCAATGATCCCCTCTGTTACCAAGTATTACCTTCCAATCCGCTACCTGCCGATCGCAGAGCACTTCAGACAATTTTGTCCAATGCTTTGCAGTCTAAACTCAGCAAAGCTGAATTTGGGTTTCTCCTTCCTCCACATCCACTAGCGGCATGTTTTTATGGTCTCCCGAAGATCCACAAGGGTCTACACCCATTGAAGGGTAGACCCATTGTATCAGGCACTGATAGTCTGACGCACCCAATCAGTACCTATGTGGACGACATTCTGAGACCATTTGTTACAGCTCTACCCTCATGTGAGGGACTCCATGGATGTCATCAAAAAGATTGATGGCATCCATGTTGAGTCTGATATCATGCTGGCTAGTTTGGATGTGGAGGCGTTCTATAGCTCCATTCCACATGACAGAGGATGCGAGGTGGTTTCGAGATATCTACAACAAAGGGGCACTCAATATTACCAACATAATAGGTTGGTGCTTGAACTGATGAAATTTGTTTTGGAGCACAATACCTTCCTTTTTAATAACAAATATTATCATCAGTTAAAAGGAGTGGCCATGGGTAGCCCCTGTGCCCCAACTTTTGCAAATTTATACCTTGGTAGTTGGGAACATGAAATCACCTGGGAAGACGAATTTCTGGACTGGACGTCATCGATTGTCTTGTGGCTAAGATATATCAATGATGTCCTGATCCTGTGGCAGGGCGATGAGACTAAGTTCAAGGCCTTCGTATCCAGGCTGAACATAAACAACTGGGGTCTATTTTTTACTAGTGAGATACACTCGTCTCACATTACATTTTTGGATTTGACCATTTTTAAAAACATGGATGGTACATTGGGGACTCGTTTATTTAGAAAACAGACAGCAACGAATAGCTTGCTAAATTGGCAAAGCTTTCACCCGCCAGCATTGAAATGTGGTATCCCAAAAGGACAGTACTTACGCCTGAAGCGCAACTGCTCCACCATGGGCGATTTCCAGTTGGCATCTAAAGATTTACAAGGCAGACTGAGACGCAGAGGTTATCCGGCTGGGGTCCTCAGAAATGCTTACCAACATGCCTTGAGTTGTGAGAGAACACCCCTTCTCAACCCAAGAGAACGAACTGAGGATCCTGAACAGATCAGGATAATCGGCAATTTTGATGTCGCACATGTTGTTGTTAGGGACACTATTTCCAAATTTTGGGGTATTTTACGTACTGACCCCGATATTGGTCACCTGGTGGGGGAGTTCCCGGTTATTACATTCCGGCGTGGTCGCAATATCAGAGATCGCCTGGTGCATAGTTTTCACCAGCCATTATCAAGACCTCTGAGTTGGCTTCCAAATCCCCCCAAGGGCACCTTTAAATGCGGCAACTGCGTGGCTTGTGACTCTATCAAAAAGGCAGTGTATTTACGAGCACTACCACTGGGGCTTCGTACAGTATTAGAACTTTCATCAACTGTAAAACTGTTGGTCTGGTGTATCTGGCCTCCTGCTCCTGTGGTATCCAATACGTCGGTAAGACGATTAGGGAATTTAGGAGACGTATTGGGGAGCATTTGAGTGACATCCGTAAGGAGGCAGATACACCAATAGCCAGACATATGGCGGAACATCATGCCCAGACAAAGGGAACAATATGGTTTCAAGGTATTGAAGTAGTGAGGCCCTCATGGAGGGGTGGAGACTTTGACAGACGTGTACTCCAAAAGGAAACACAGTGGATCTTCCGCCTGAGAACTATACGTCCTGAGGGCTTGAATGATCATCTGTCATACACATGCTTTATTTAATCATCAGCGTGACCGCGGCATACAAGGGGTTATCCGCCGGCATCGGTGTAATCACCGGTGCTGGCGGATACAGCAGAGGCCCGGCTGTTAGTATCAGCTGGGCCCCTGCTGCAGATTGGGGCAGCAGCAGCACGTTAACCCTAGGACGAGAATGCTCGTCCTAGGGCGTTAAGTAACGCCATATTAGGACGAGCATTCTCGTCCTAGGTCGGCAACGTGTTAAAGGAAATCTGTCACCAGGATAATCAGTATTGAAGTAAAGCCATGGCCTAATAGCACTTAGTACCTTATTTCCAGATTTGCCTTTGTTCCAGCAATAGATGTTTTCAATCTTCTGAAAATCCAGTTTATTTGGTATGCAAATGAGCCAGTAAGGTGCAGAGAGGGGCGTCGCTCTTGCAGGAAGGAGCCCAGACACGCCTCCTACTAGTGCCCAAGCCCGCCCTCATGCTGGAAGCAGGGAAAAGAGGGGCGGAATTATGGTTTGAATGTGATGTAGGAGGCGTGCCTGGGCTCCTACCTGTAGGAATCACACCCCTCTGGGCACCTTACTGGCTCATTTGCATACCAAATAAACTGGATTTTCAGAAGATTGAAAACATCTATTGCTGGAACAAAGGCAAATCTGGAAATAAGGTACTAAGTGCTATTAGGCCATGGCTTTACTTCAGTACTGATTATCCTGGTGACAGATTTCCTTTAACACATACAAGAAAATGCAGCACTACCCACTTATTACATCCAGCGATGTCTCCTTTGATGTAAATGTTCTCTTAGGTTCCTCAGTTTTCTATCATCCTTCTTCTCCTAGTGCCCCAACAGTGTTGTCTTGCTGCTGCCCCAAATACTGTGCCTACTTCCCCAGTTCCCCATTGGCCCAAAATACTATACTTACAAACCACCATATGCTCCCAAAAGTCCACCATTAGTAACAGTACGCTCCCTTAGTGCCCCTTAGGCTCCATTTACACGTCCTGTTTTTCTTTCCTGATTCGATCCTGATTTTTTTCAGGACCCATTGAAATGAATGGATCAGGATCGAATCGGGAAAGAAAAACAGGATGTGTGAATGGAGCCTTACAGTGATAATGCTCCCAGAGAGTGCCCCTGTTAGTAGTGGTACGTTCCATATTGTGCCCAATAATAATGCCCCCACAGAACTCCAGTCTAGTTCCCTGTAGTTATGTCCTATAGAATAATAATGCAAATTTCTAGTACCCCAGTATGTATAATGCCCCCTACAGAATGGTGATACAGTTGTATAGCCAATGGCAACTACATTCAGGGCCCTGGACAAAACATCTGGGTCGTAAGCCCCAAATGTTTTGACCTAGTGATGTCCCCTCGAAGGACGTATTAATTATTATTATTATTATTATTATTATTATTATTTATTTTTTTAACGTATTTATTTGCGCGTCCAAACCATTATTTTTATACCCCTCAGGTGACTCGGAAAGCGGTCATGTAGCCTAAGGCCTTGTTCACACGTCCAACATTATTACTGAATCACAAAAATGGGGGGAAGGGACGAGGAACCATTGCAAAAAAAAAAAAAAAAAATGCAGATAACACCTTTAAGGCCTTCTTCACACATCAATTATTTGATCAGCTATTTCCATCAGTTTTTGTGAGCCAAAACCAGGAGTGGGGCAAAAAAACAGAACAGGTGCAGATCTGTCCATTATACCTTCTCTCTATGTAGCCTCCACTCCTGGTTTTGGCTCACAAAAACTGATGGAAATAGCTGATCAAATAATTGATGTGTGAAGAAGGCCTTAAAGGTGTTATCTGCATTTTTTTTTTTTTTTTTTTGCAATGGTTCCTCGTCCCTTCCCCCCATTTTTGTGATTCAGTAATAGTGTTGAAAACATTCCTACCTGGCCAGCACTGCCCTCCCCAGTGTAATTAGGTTGCGGGCACTTCCTGGATCATGTGCTGTACATTGGGCACGTGATCCCAGCCTGTTTACAACTTGCCATGTATGCGGGTTGCAACTGTGCAGTCGGGCAGCCCTGGGCACTGACTGCTCACAGAGCCTGAGGCTGTCTGACTGCGAAGGCACAACCCACGTACATCTAGAGTTGCAGCCTGTCAAGGATCACATGAAGGAGGGACCATTAAAAAAAAAATCAAAGAATTGTGTATAACCCCTTTAATTCTAAAATTATTATAACATTTCCACCATCTAGTAGTGTGTATGTATTTTGTGTTGCTCTTTTATATAATGATTATAGAGAAGGGAAAGTAAGATTTAAAAATGCTGGCATAGAAAATTAAATCTTCGTGAAATCTGGACAGGACTCTTCACCATATGCACCATACTCGTGTGATCTCCGGGAATCTGGCATTTACACTCTGCCGCCCAGTGCTATCTGTAGGATTGGAATTTTTCAGCTCCCTGCATTTTAAACCAAGAACACTATGTGAAGGACAGATGAATGGGGTTTGCTGTGTGTATTATTGGCTGTGCTGTTTAACCATTTCTATGTCTGTTTTATGCCTTACAGAAATATGATGGCCATCTGCCAATTGAAGTTAAGGCTGTGCCTGAAGGTAGTGTAATCCCCAGAGGGAATGTACTGTTCACAGTAGAAAATACAGATCCTGAATGCTACTGGCTGACAAACTGGATAGAGGTTTGTTTTAGTCATCTAGTTACTACTTACTGCTCCTTTTGTGCTGAATGTTCTCATGTTATAATTCATACATGGTGGCTCATTCATTTCATCAAGGTGTGTACTAAATGTATTTCTAGCCTTTGAGATTGCTATAATGGTGACCCGGAATTATTTTTCACTATTTTGTAATGTTCAGTATCTTCCGTATTCCTAGCTTAATTTGCGGTTCCGTCCTGGACAGAAACAACTGATCATCTGCCTGTGCGACTTCCGACTTTAGTGATGCACGGCGGTGCGCTCTTGAAGAGCGCTATGCAGTGAATAGATGAGTGGTTATGCTGCTTCTTGTATTGGACCAGGCAATCATGTGATATCCGGGTGGCTCGAGGCAGAGCTTATAGGGTCTTAAAGTTGACTCTGATCAACTCTGCCTTGTAGAACCCCCCCCCCACCCATGACAACACCATAGAGAGATGGATCCGCCCCCACAGTTGGACAGGAAGCCTTAGAGCAGTTAAAAAGGGAACACCCACTTCCTCCTTCAGTGTGGTTTCCTGGAGCATGCAGCCTCTCAGGGCTGTGAAACAAGAAACACCTTATGATGATTGATACATTTGAATTTTTGGATATTCTGGCCTCACAGCTTCGGGGGCCTGGTTGTCTGGCTCACGGCGTCAGCTTGAGCAGCCTCCTTACCTGCCAGTTCCCGGTTGGTGACATGTGGCACAGGGGTGCGTGGGGCCGGCAGAGATGCGGTAGCGAGAATCGCTCTGAAGCATTGAGGCATGGCGCTTCCGTGCTGTATAGCACTAGAAGCGTGGCGTAAGAAAAAAAAATTCTGGCTGACTGATGCCTGTCTGGCTGACTGACTTGACTCTATGCTTGTCTGACTGATTTTGAGTCTATACCTGTCTGGCTGTCCGATTAACTTTAGTCTATGCCTGTCTGGTTGGCTGACTGCCTTGAATCTAAGCCTGTCTGGCTTGCTGACTGCCTCTGAGTCTGTCTGGTTGAATGGCTGTGATCCAGGGCCTATCTGGCTGGCTGCTTTTGAGTTGGGGCAGCCTGGGGTTAAAACTGTCGGACTTTGTGGTGGTGTGACTAATGTAAAGGACTGCAGGCTTGCTTGCTGAAATGACTGTTCCTGCAGCTTAGCATTGTGGCTGTTTGCTTCTGCTGCTGGGCTTGTACGGTTATGTTTGGCTGCCTGCCTATGCAGTGGTGTCTGGAGGGCTAGCGCCTTGTGCGACTGTGTTTAGGTGGTGACAACTGTATTGGGATATCTGTACTTGGGCGATGAGTGAGTGACTATGTGACTTGCATGTCTGAGGTGCTGCCATGTCTGGTTGAGGGTCTACTGTTGTGGCTATGCCTGGTTGACCTTTTTAAGTGTATTGGTCTGCAGAAAACAGAGCGACCCATAAAACCCTTTTATACTCCTGGTGGGAGTGAGAAGATGGACTGAATGATATTGTCTGGAAGACCTAGAGGAGATATGGTGCACCAACAAAGCCCTATAAGGCTCCTGGTTGAGAGTAAGGGCATGGTCTGGACTATATTGTCTGGGTGGCCTATATGAGTAATAGTGCACGAGCAAAACCCTTTTAATATTTGCCGCCAATCTGGAAGTCCCAGGGAGTCCCTGGAGGGTCGGCGGTTGTCTGCTGGGGTCCTTCGTGCGGTAGTTCCGGCGTTGTGGACCCTAGGAGGTCTGAAGGGTCCTGTGGGCAGCAGCAGATGGTGAGGAGAATTGGAATTTTTGCTGTCTGAAGTACGTTCAGTAAACTTAACAGAAAGAAAGGAGACTGGTCTCCAGCAGATCTTGGATCTAAACATCTGTTCTACGATATAATCTGCACCAAAGAAATCATTGGTGGTTCAGCAGGCATCTTCAATTTTTGATCATCCTGTATCAAGATAAGTACCTTTCTAAAACGTGTTAGGCTACTTTCACACTGGCGGCAGGCCTGATCCGGCAGGTGAAGGGTGCTGCCGGATCAGGCCTGCCGCAGTGACATGTGTGGAGCCGGAACCGCGCTCCGGCCCCACACATGTCACACAGTACATACATAAACATAAACATACACACACATATAGACATACAAACACACATACATACTTACATGCTCCCCGGCAGGTCTTCGGAGCGTCAGAGGGACAGGACGGCTCACACAGGTCACGATTCCGCACAGCGCCCTCTGCTGGGCGCCTGGTGGAATCATGACGATTCCACCAGGCGCCCAGCAGAGGGCGCTGTGGGGAATCGTGACCTGTGTGAGCCCTCCTGTCCCTGACGCTCCGAAGACCTGCCGGGGAGCATGTAAGTATGTATGTGTGTTTGTATGTCTATATGTGTGTGTATGTTTATGTTATGTGTGTGTCTGTGTCTGTATCTGTATGTGTCTGTGTAGCCGGATCCGTAATGGACTCCATTGAAAGTCAATGGAGGGCGGATCCGGTTACCATTATGGTCACACCAGACGGATCCACCCCCATTGACTTGCATTGGGGGTCATTCCGGATCCGTCTTGGTGTGGATGCCTGGACCGGAGAGCAAACCGCAGCATGCTGCGGTTTGTTCTCCGGTCTGAAGACGGAACGGAATGCTTTAAGGAGCATTCCGTTGTCTTCAGTTCAGTTTTGTCCCCATTGACAATGAATGGGGACAAAACTGAAGCGTTTTATTCCGGTATTGAGCCCCTATGACGGAACTCAATACCGGAATTTTAAAACGCTAGTGTGAAAGTAGCCTTAGAGTAGCTTCCTCTACTGAAAATGAAGTTGTCAAGGTTCAAGCGATTCACCGGCCGGGGGACATCAAGCACACACAGAGTTGGTGTACAATAGAGTCCGGGTTTCCCCTTCCTCAGTGTTTATTTATACACAAAGACACAAACACAAAGCCAATCAAAGGTTTATGGTATAGAATACTGACCAATCAGATTATAGATAACAGGGCATGATAGCCTCATGTCAGGACAGAACGAGCAGGTTGTGGTGGAATGTGTGGACGAGGTTTGTGTGGTCTCGCCTTTAGCCCATGGCAACCTAAACAAGTCTTGTTGCCCACCCCCACCCCCCTCCACACCTTTACTGGAATGTCCTTAATTAAGCAGTTCGGAAAAGC
Organism: Rhinella marina; assembly: GCA_900303285.1. Classification (NCBI taxonomy): domain Eukaryota; kingdom Metazoa; phylum Chordata; class Amphibia; order Anura; family Bufonidae; genus Rhinella; species Rhinella marina. The sequence continues at coordinate 100,455 of ONZH01010966.1, read as the reverse complement.
TTGCTTAGAGACTAGATGGAGTCAGCTACATTAATAATTGTGACAAGATGGAGTCGGTTACTTTAACAAACGTGTGGTTAAATATGTTTATTATTATTTTTAGAAGTGCTTAAGGAGAAGCCATATGCGATTTTCTTTCTAAGTTATCACTGGTTTAAGTCTAATGTCTAGTTAAAAGTTCCTAGTTTTGGATGTTTTCTTGATCCAACTTTTTAATTCGGTCCTCTTGTTAGCCTTCGTTTCCCTCCGTCTACTTGAAATAGAATACTTTTAAAGCGCTGTCCCTCCCAGGGGGTGTTTTTTATTCCTCTGCTTTCGGTCTCTCTATGGTGCTGTCATGGGTGAGGGGGAAAAATGATAATTACACTTACCGGTAAAAGGAAAAAAAAAAAGGGAATGGAAAAGAGAAGAAATTTTAACTGTATTTGAACGGCTCCTACTGATTTACTCTGGAAACGACACTCAAGGAGGAAGTGGGTGTTCCCTTTTTAATTGCTGTAAGGCTCCAAGACGTCCAACTGTGGGGGCGGATCCATCTCTCTATGGTGCTGTCATGGGTTCAAGAAAATCAAATTTCCGGTAAATGTAATTATCATTTTTCCCCTGTAACTGCGGCTCCTTTGATTGCCCCTGCTACAGTTCAGTGGAAATAATGCAAAATACAAAAAAAAGTGTCCATGTCCACAGAGATTTTTGACCTCATCAGGGACATATTAGGTGCCAAAAATAAATGTAAAATAAGTTTTAAAAAATGCAAATAGAATAAAAACGCCCTTGTCAACTAAAACCATCGCCTAATTCTGCCTATTCATGTGAAACTACACATACATGAAAACCACCTACGAAATCGGGAGCCCATTTTAATAATTTTGGTGTTGGCTTGCATATGCGAAAAAATAAGGAACTATTCGAAACGAATTACTTTTTAAAATAAATATTAAAAACCCCTTATGTGCATAAAAAATAAATTTACAGCTAGAGATGAGCGAACGTGCTCGAAACGAGCACTGTACCGCTCGGCTCCCCTGCGCTCGCATGGGCGCAGGCATCCGGATCCGTCCTCCTCAGGAGGCCGAGCAGTACAGTGCTCGTTTCGAGCACGTTCGCTCATCTCTAGTTACAGCTGTTAAGGCTAGTTTCTCGCTAGCGTTCGGGAGATCCGGCAGACTTTCTGGATCTGGCGTTGCCAGAAGCCACATGAATGCCATCCGGGCGCGTTAAATATAATAGGGACCAGCGTAGATCCAGCCGCAACCGGCAAATGTGCCAAGAATCGACCAGACAAATACTGCGGCATGCCGACCACTGGGAGCAAGTGAACGCTGATTCTTGATAACTGGCCTGTATAATCGTGCCACGATCAGCCAATAAATGAGCAATCACTGACCGTGGCACATGCGATGCATGCGGCGTGAAGGGGCTGCCATCAGGTCCCTGTGCTGCTGTGACGTGGACCCGATGGCTTGTATGGCAGCCTGATGCCTTCCTTAGGCATCGTGGCTGCCATCCCTGCGAGCCTGTGAAATCCAGCCCGATGGATCTCACAGGAAGTCAGGCTGTAAGTGTATTACTGTGTATAATACACTTACAGCCAATGCATTACTATACAGAAGTATTGTAAATAGACATATTAGGTATCGCCGCGTCTGTATCGACTGGCTCTATAAAAATATTACATGATCCACCCAGCCAGGTGAACGCAGTAAAAAAAAAAAAAGTGCCAAAACAGCCATTTTTTTGGTCACCTTCCCTCACAAAAAGTATAATAGCAGGCGATCAAAAAGGCGTATTTACCCCAAAATGGAAACAATCAAATCAACATCTCATCCCGCAAAAAATTATACCCTACCTAAGACAATCGCCCAAAAAATAAAAAAAAATATGGCTCTCAGAAAATGGCAACACAAAAACAAGATTTCATTCTATTCAAAAATGCATCTGTGTAAAACTTAACAAAAATAAAAATGTTAGACATATTAGGCATCGCTGCGTACGCAACAACTTGCTCTATAAAAATATCACTTCACCTGCCTCTTCAGATGAGCACTGTAAAAAAAAAAAAAAAAAAAAAAAAAAAAATTAAAACTATGCCAAAACATGCCATTTTTGTCACCTTGCCTCACAAAAAGTGTAACACCAAGCAAACAAAAAGTCTTATGTAGCCCGAAATGGTACCAGTGACACCGCCATCTCTTCCCGCAAAAATTGAGACCCTACCTAAGACAATCGCCAGAAAAATTAAAAAAAAAAATAGGGCAATTAGAAAATTAAATTCTCTTCAAAAATTAATTTACTGTGTAAAACTTGACAAAAAATTAAAATGGACATATTGGGTATCGCCGCGTCCATAACAACCTGCTCTTTAAAAATATCACATAATTTGCCCCTTCAGGTGAAGGCTGTAAAAAAAAAAATAAAAAAATTTTAAACTATGTCAAAACAGACTTTTTTTTTTCACCTTGACTCACAAAAAGTGTAATACCAAGCGATCAAAAAGTCTTATGTACCCCAAAATGGTACCAATTAAAACGTCACCTCATCCCGCAAAAAATGAGACAATAACTCAAAAAATAAAAATCAATGGCTCCCGCAAACCAATCCATCAAAATCTGTACTGCAAAATCCACATGGCACTCCTTCCATTCTGAGTCCTGCCATGTGCCCCCACAGCAGTTTACCACCACATATGGGGTGTTGCCGTATTCAGGAGAAAATGGGTAACGAATTATGGGGTGCTTTTTCTCCTGTTAGCCCTTGTAAAAATGAAAAATGTGGGGCTAAAGCACTATTTTCTTGGAAGAAATGAAACATTTTCACAGCAAATTGTTTCCAAATTCCGTAAAACGCTTAGGGGGTCAAAGTGGCCAGTACCCCCTTAATATATTCTTAGAAGGGTGTAGTTTCCAAAATGGGGTCACTTTTTGAGGGTTTCCACTGTAGGGGTACGTCAGGGTCTCTCAATTACAAAATGGTGCCTAAAAACCATTCTATCAAAATCTGCCTCCAAAATCTGTATGGCGCTCCTTTCCTTCTGACAACTGCCACGTGCCCATAGAGCAGTTTACCGCCACATATGGGGTATTTCTGTAAACTGCAGAATCAGAGTAATGTATATTGAGGTTTAGTTTGCTGTTAACCCTTGCTGTGTTGCAAGAAAAAAATTGATTAACATGAAAAATCTGCTTCACAAATGAAATTTTGAAATTTTGTCTCCATTTACCTTTAATTCTTGTGGAACACCTCAAGGGTTAACAAAGTTTGTAACGTCAGTTTTGAATAATTTGAGGGGTGTAGTTTCTAAAATGGGGTAACTTATGGGTGGTTTCCATTACCTAAGCCCCTCAAAATCACTTTATATCTGAATTGGTGCTTAAAAAATGCTTTTGGAAATTTTGTTGAAAATTTGAAAAATGGCTTCTAAACTTCTAAGGTTTCTCACGTCCTAAAGTAAAGTGTCATTTAAAAAATGATGCCAACATAAAGTAGACATATGGGGTATGATGACTGATAACTATTTTATGAGGCATTACTATCTGTCTTAAAAGTAGGGAAATTCAAATTTAGAAAATTGTGAATTTTTCCAAATTTTTGGTAAACTTGGGATTTTTAAAAAAAAATAAAGGGAAAATATATTGACTCAAATTTACCACTGTCATGAAGTACAATGTGTCACGAGAAAACAGTCTCAGAATGGCTTGGATAAGTAAAAGTGTTCCAAAGTTATTACCACACAAAGTGACACATGTCAGATTTGCAAAAAATGGCCTGGTCAGGAAGGTGAAAACTGGCCTGGGGTTTAAAGGGTTAAAAGGCATGACCACCAGCTAAAACTTGATTTTGAATTTTCTATTCTCTGTTTGTTTGTTTGCTTTTTTTTTTTTTATTCGTTTGCTTCTGCATGTTCAGGTACTTTTACTTTGATTTCAGCTCTACTAGTTCTTACATGTTGGTTGATCTGTTTTTTATATAGACCATCCTTGTGCAAACATGGTACCCAATCACTGTCGCCACAAACTCCAGAGAGCAGAAAAAGATTCTTGCCAAATATTTATTGGAAACCTCTGGTAGTCTGACAGGTCTGGAGTACAAATTACATGACTTTGGCTACAGAGGGGTTTCTTCACAAGAGGTAAGATGCCACAATCATGTGTTTCACTTGTTTGTACAGTTATATTTACCCCTCAGGTGTCTACAGGAAACCTTCAAGCTACATCCTTTCCATTACATTGTCTGATATTTCAAATTTTTTTTTTTTTAAACAGATTTCCTGCTTATATGACAAGAAATCAGAGGAACACCCTAGATTCCACGTCCAGTGGCATTATGTGACCAGTGTACAGAATGCTCTTTATGAAGTGTTCCATACACTATATGAACTTGGCATTAACAGGTTAAAGGGGTTTTCCCATATCGCCACCTCCAGACCGCACCTATCTCGTAAATGCATGGCGCATGTGCGGCTGCCTTACATTCATTTCTGTGGGGTCGCTGAAAATAGCTGAGCACCGACTTTGCTATTTCAGTCTGCCGCATAGAAGTGAATAGAAGCAGTGGCCTCGCAAGCATGGTTTGCGCTCCCATTCATTTCTATGGGCATTCTGAAAATAGCTGAGTGTGCTGCTTTGTGGTGGACGGACCCGACCTCCTGGCTACCACTTTGTCGGCTGCATTAACGAGAGAGGTGCAGAGGTGGAACCCTTGCCTGTCAGAGAATGGGGCATATCCTAGCGAGATGGGAAAACTGCTTTAACCTACAAGTGAAGGCGTGCAGTTATTTTTGCTGAATAAGTTAATTAAAGGGGTTCTCAGAGTCCTCAGGATAGGTCATCAATATCAAATCGGCGTGGGTCCCACACCGGGCACCCCTGCCGATCAGTTGTTTGAAGGAGGAGGCGCGTGCCGTACCAGCGCTGCCTCCTCTTGACTGTTTACCTGCTCGCCGTAACATCCACAGCGGTGAGCAGGTGTAATTACACCCAAGCCGCCCCATTCACTCCTATACAAGTGTATGGGAACGAGCCGTCCCATTGAAATGAATGGGAAAGTTAGGTGTAATTACACCTGCTCACCGCTGCGGATGTTACGGCAAGCAGGTAAACAATGAAGGAGGCAGCACAGGTACGGCGCGCCTCGTCTTCAAACAGCTAATCGGCGGTGGTGCCGGGTGTCGTACCCCCGCCGATCTGATATTGATGACCTATCCTGAGGATAGGTCATCAATAAATATAACTCGGAGAATCCCCTTTAAGCATAACATAATAAATGGCGAGGTGTGATATTTGTAATACCATTCTGATGTCACTCTTTCCTAGTAAATCAATTAATAGAGCCTTGGTTAAATATGGCTTTAGGTCTACTTTAGTTTGTGCTGTCTGTGAAATATAAAGCTAAGCCGTCTTCATCAAAGCTGCCTGAGAGATTTATTAGCATTAATTATTACAAAACAAAATCCAGAATCGCACAAATGTGCAGAGTTGTAATCCTTGTCATTGGCTTAATCCTGTAAAGATCACTAGGTTAATCACGACGTTACTGTAGTATGTACCGAAAAAAGATTGCAACTTTACATAATGTTTGCTGCTACTGAAGACTAGTCACTTTTTCCATTATGAAGAAATAGGCCAAAATGGCACAACCTACTGCAAGGCATATTATATTGTAAGACTGCACGCTCATTCTTGCGACTGCCATCATCTTGTAGCAAGAATAAACTTGAAAACCACAGATTATGATCTTCATAGCTGATAAAATGGAAATACTCCTTATACAGCCAAAGTATGAATATTATCCTCCTATATGGGTGCTGTGACCCACTTCAGGTAACCATAGCTTTTCTTTTGTATTAAGACTGCAGGAATTGGGGCTTCAGCTCACCTTGTTAACTTCAAGGGCACAGATACTGTAGCTGGGATTGGCTTGATAAAGAGATACTATGGAACAAAGGACCCAGTACCTGGATTTTCTGTGCCAGCTGCAGAACACAGGTAAGTTCACAGTTCCTCAAAATATTCACATTGGAAACTTGAGTTTGATATCAATATCCAAAATATACAATCATGGAGTCAGTGTAATAAAAGCTGACACGTCGCCTCTCCAAACAATTCACGTGCAGCCCCAATGTAATAATTTTGGAACATCTTTTCGTATTACACTGTTGAGCATTTCTCTGTTATTCCTACTAGAAGTCTACAATAAAGTCCAACCAGTTAGACATGCGCACACCCTTCATGCATGTGACAGAGTAGGTGAACAATAGCCCAATAAGCAAACTGCTTGCTACTACAGTAACTTTTTAGAGGCTGCTTCGTATAACATGGCAGACTAATGCAGTTTTCCGGGAACCTAATTTGAACTTTTTTTAGTGCCGTTGCACATTTATTCAGCTGTCTAGTCGCATTTGTGGCGATGGGGTAGAGAAATCGGTGAAAAATATCACAGAACGTGTTCATCTGTGATAAAAAAAAAAGGCAGTGCGTGAGATGATGGTACATGACAGCTGTGTTCTCCCTCTGGTGTTCTGTGAATCCCTGTGTCATGCTCCACCCTCTGAAGCCCTGAACATCTGTAGTGCTTGGAGTGTGCCTTTTAATATCTCTACTTACTAATCATTTCTAGTAAATCATAAGGTTTCACAAATGAGAATTTTTTTTATTTTATTGTAAAATATACAACCAAACAGAACATTTTCAAAAAGGAACAGAACATATTAAGTGTGCATACATAAATTCCAGTAGACTGCTGAAATACACACATAGGTATGAGTGCACATAGAAAAAATCTAGCAAATGTACATTTCTACGAGCTGTGCCATGCGGCAAAAAGTTGGAGTTAAAGAGGTTATCCCGTGACTAATATAAAAAATGAAAATCAGACATCGTATAACACATGACAACCTCTTTCTAACAAAGCTAGAATCAGCCCTGCACCTCGCATGGATCCAGAGCTATCCCCATTCATTGCTCTGCTAGATTTATATCAAGCTGACAGCTCAAGGGGAGTATCTTTTCTGCTGCAGCTAAGGGGGTGTGTCTCAGTTTTCCCTATCACAGCTCAGGAGGCAGCTGAAGGGTGAAACTGAGCATGTGCGGCCTTCTCAGTGAGCAGGACAAATGAGGCAAAAACAGACAGCAGGTGGCGCTATACAGATACATTTTATTGAATAACTCAGTGGCTATACTAAATGTTTAATTACATGCAATTACAAAAGAAGATCCAGGTGCTGGTTTGAAAACTGTACAATATTTTTTATTTTTTTTTTTCATGAGACAACCCCTTTAAACCACAATGACCTGTATCCTCTATTTGTCATTCAGAGCGGAGGTCTCCAACCTTTTGTGGGCCATGCTGTGAGCCACATTCCACTTTCAGTGATGGTCGGGAGCAAAAGCCAATTTAAAAATGGAGAGATTTTGAATGTGGAGAAACAAAAATATGAAATGGCAAACATTTGCTGATAGATGAATATATTTGGTTAATTCAAGAAACTGTTTATTCAGAATAAAAATGTACAGGTATACATAAAAAGACATATAGCTCAACCAGTCTAGTCCAAATCAACTGGGCAATACATGCAAGATATATAAAGTTAGTGGAAGGCACAGTTATGATAGATTGAGCCACACATATTCATACAGACCATGCATAGTATACGTCGCATGGTAACCTGGAGTCTAATCGAAATAAAAGAAAAGTGAACATAAATGCCTAAGAAAGTGCTCTCGACCAATCACCCAGGGGCATGGAGTAGGAAATGCACAAAAGGGCCGACCAGCACATGCAATCACTGAAATAATACATCCAATATCCCATTGAGCACAGAATGGTATAACATCATTCATCCAATTCCTAGTGATTAGTTTCCTGGCTTGAAAAAGTGTTTCATGTAGAAAAACAAGCATGTGGAGGAGAGATTGACCATAATCCTGCAAGACCAGGTATGTAAAGTCCGGGGGTCAGAGGGAGCGAAACACCCGTAAGGTGTAAGAATATAGTAACTTGTGCCCAATTCCTGAATATAGGGACATCACCAGATAAGATAAATGTACCTGGCTCTAGTTTACATTTAGGGCATAGATCTGGTCTGCCTCTCTAGCGGTAGTCAGGTATGCTTAGTGGACAATGTATAACTGGGAGACTCGCTCAGAACCTGTAGGATATCATCCGGAGAAATGTCACCTATTTCCCATTGACTTTACTCAGTGCATTAAAGTGGTTGTCTCACTTCAGCAGATGTCCTTCACCATGTAGAGAAAGTTAACACAAGGCACTTACTAATGTATTGTCATTGCTCATATTGCTTCCTTTGCTGGCTTGATTAATTTTTCTGTCAGATTATACATTGCTGCTTTTCATGGTTACGACCACCCTGCAATCCAGCACCGGTGGTCATGCTTGAACACTATAGGAAAACACACAAGCCTATGTGTGCTCCCATGGTCCCGGCCACCACAGAGGCCGGCGTTTTTTCCCTACAGTGTGCAAGCATGTCTGGGGTCTCTGAACTTCTATTATACCATCCAAATTGGCAATGTTTGGTGGTAAATCTAGGATATGTCTGCAACAATGTCAATTGTCTGTACATAACTCAGGACTGCCATGGCGCACCACACACAGTAAGACCGTGTTGAAATCCTATGTTCATACAATCCCCCTTACAGTTATCAAACAGGAAAAGATGTTACGTTAATCACAGACACAATTTGCAGTTTGTCACAAAGTCTGCTTAAAGGGGTTGTCCAAGTTATTTTTTTGTTCTTTATATGTTTCTAACTTGTCAGGTATAACAACTTTCCCATATACTGTGTGTTTCTAAAGCTGCTGGTTTCTCAGAGTTGACTGAGGGTCACATGACCTGTGATGTCACCTTATCTCTCTGCTCTGTGATGTTTCGTTTCACAAGCCTCAGAGTTCAGATAAGAGTCTGTACACGAGACGTCACTGGCCACGCCCCCTTTCTTTGCCGGGCTCCTGCTATCTGCTTTCTTCCTGGTTTCCTTCAGATAAAACATTAACCCCTTCAGCCAGAACACACTGAGGGCTCAAGGCTTTATAACAAACAGTAGCTGCAGCAGTGAGAGGAGACAAATGCTGGGCACAAGAGCTGTAGAGGAATTGTATTGTACAAGAACAGGTAGGGAGAAATTCCTGTGTGTATCAGCAGTGTCATTGTACAGCTGGGACTTGTAGTCCTACACATACAACATGCTGCTGAGTATTCCAGCAGGCAGACATGTCACTCAGCACTTGTATTCACTGCCTTTGCAGAGAGGGGGGGAGAAGGGGGAGGGGCCGAGATTGTTGTTATTGCATGTAAACAAAGACCAGAAGAGAACCAGGGAAATTAGGAAATATGGATTTTTTTTGCCTAAAACTTGCTTAACCTAGTTATATATTGCTGCCCATCAGATTTACAGTGCTATATATTTTTTGTCATAACTCGGACACCCCCTTTAAGGTTTTACATGTGTCTTCTCTTCATATGTTACAGTACAATTACTGCCTGGGGAAAAGACCATGAGAAGGATGCTTTTAAGCACATTGTAACACAGTTTTCTTCAGTACCCGTTTCTGTGGTCAGTGACAGTTATGATATTTACAATGCCTGTGAGAAAATTTGGGGAGAAGATTTAAGGAGCTTAATAGAATCAAGAAGTGCAGATGCTCCTTTGATAGTTCGGCCAGACTCTGGAAATCCCCTTGATACAGTTATAAAGGTAAGATGGAGTAGAATAGATTTCCCTACGTTCTGCATTATTGCATGTATAGTTTGAGAGATGAATTTTTATTTTTTAATCTGTCTTTCTATTTATAGCTCTCTCTCTCTTTCTTTGGAATGCACATACTTTGTGGGTGTTTTTGAATATGTTTTTTTTAAGTTGCGTTTTGGATTTCTAGGTGCTAGAGATTTTAGGAAGAAAATTTCCTGTGCAAGAAAACTCAAGAGGCTACAAAGTATTGCCACCGTACATTCGTGTAATACAAGGAGATGGCGTGGATATAAACACTTTGCAGGAGGTGAGGCCTGTGTTACAGAGCTTGAACCTATGCCTTTGGAGATACTGTCGCTAGAATTTTTATAATAGATTACGTTAAACTTATTGTGCTTACTGCTAACTGTTCTACATAAAAATTTGTAGAAATCGGCTTCCTAAAAAAAACAAAAAAAAAAAAAACAGAAATATCAATAAATATGCTAATGGCATTCTGCCCAGTAATAAAAGCTGACGCAAGGATACGTATTGGATTGTGTAATAGTGGGAGCACAAATGCTTAGTCAGATTACATTTAATCAAATATATGTTCTATACCTATATTGTTGTTTTTATTTCAATACCTGATGACTGTTCTGTGGATTTAATGCTGTATTCTGGTTTCAGATTGTAGAGGGAATGAAAAAACAAAAGTGGAGTATTGAGAATATTGCGTTTGGATCTGGAGGGGCTCTCCTACAGAAACTTACCCGAGATTTATTAAACTGCTCTTTTAAGTGCAGCTATGTGGTGACCAACGGCCTTGGGGTACGCAGTCAAATTGGATTCTGGATTTGCCAGGTTAAAGGGGTTGTCTTGGCTGAAATCCTCCATTCATTCCTATGGAAGCATGGAGAATAGCTGAGTGGTGCGCTTGTCTATTTTCGGCAGTCCCATTGAAATGAATGGGAAGTGCACTGCGCAAGAGTGGCCACCGCTCTATTCACTTTTAGGCCCCTTTCACACGGGCGAGATTTCCCCGCGGGTGCAATGCGTGATGCGAACGCATTGCACCCGCACTGAATCCTGACCCATTCATTTCAATGGGGCTTTTCACATGAGCAATTTTTTTCACGCATCAGTTCGCCGTTGCGTGAAAATCGCAGCATGTTCTATATTCTGCGTTTTTCACGCAGCCCTGGCCCCATTGAAGAGAATGGTGCTGCGTGAATAACGCACTGCATCCGCACGCAAGTGATTCACTGATGGTTGCTAAGAGATGTTTGTAAACATTCTGTTTTTTTTGTCACGTGCGTGAAAAATGCATCAAAACTTTTTGCACCCGCACAGAAAAAACTGAACGAATGTACGCAATCGCAGTCAAAACTGACTGTGATTGGTGCGGATTTTCCGGAACTCATCCGGACTGAATCCGTGATGCCTGTGTGAAAGAGGCCTTATGGGGCTTACGGAAATAGCAGGGTCAGCCCTCTGCTATTTTCAGCTCTCCCATAGGAATCAATGGAGGGCGGCCGCAAATGCACATTGTGCCCTCCGTTCTAAAGGTAGGGTGGGACCCACACCTGTTAGACATTTGGGTGCATATCAATGTCAGGTAAGACAACCCTTTTAAGAAGTTCTATTGCAATGTGTGTGTGTGTTTGTTTTTGTAAACCTGTGGATCATATATATGTCTGCAGGTAAATGTGTTTAAAGATCCTGTGGCCGATCCAAACAAAAGATCAAAGAAAGGGCGACTGTCTCTTCACAGAACCCCCACAAATGAGTATGTGACCCTTGAAGAAGGCAAGGGAGATCTGGAAGAATATGGACCGGTAAGTGAAGCATTGGTCTATATCATTAAACAGTTGCTAATCCCTGAGATGTTCAAACTACTGCTTTAAAGGGGGGTTCTCGTTGGAGCAATGCTGCCATTTCAAAAGAATTGGAGCAGTGCTGCAGTAGGTGGGCATGGCCACCACACCATGGACAGAGCCGTGTAGGACTGGTTCCTGGTCCTGGCACCCGGCTGCTGATTACTGGGTGTTCCGGAAGTAGGAGCCTCATTGATGTGATATGAAGACCTGTCCCATCATAAAGAGTTAGATCTCAGAGAAACTGTTTAAGAAGCTTTCTAGCTGTATTCTGGTGGTCTGGTAGTAAGAGAACAGTGATGTATGTGGTTTGAACAGTGTCTAGCTGTTGCTGGCTCAGAGGCAATTTCAAAGACCTTTGTAATCTGAGACAGACTGGTTTCTAGGAAGGTACTGCACTACTGCAGCATGTAAAGTGTTAGAGTGTATCCATAGTCACCAACAACCCAACAGTTCTGCTCACAGCTACATTGGTAGAAAAAGGGCAAATGATCTTTACCGCAGTCACCTTCTTGGCCTGCGTTGTGAAATAGATTTCCTCGGATTAGATGTAGGTTAGAGATATTGTGTCCCTGAAAAGCTATTGTGTTTTACAGAGGGAATTTAGTTTTTTATTCCATGAATTAGAACAAAATGCAGAATTTCTCTTCCACACATCCACATCTGTTTTTGATATATATTTCATATATCTTATTATTTGTAAAAATTTCCCTGGGGCAATCCTGTAGACTGCTTTGTAGTCAGTGGTCCATTTTGATACTGGCCATCATATAAAGGATCTCTTACTGCCGTTATTTTTGCTTCTCTGATGGAAATATATGTGACCCTAGCCATGTCTAGATATTCAGCAGTAATATAAACTGCTCCAATCCGTAATGATGATGAGATACCTCTGCTTGCGATGTCTCAGTGTGTTAAGCCAAGTTGACAATTGAGCCACAAAAGACACTTCAACTTATTGTGACTGCTTTCATTACCGATTGAGAGAATGTGTTGTAACAAAAGTTGTTGTAACGAAAGTAATAATTATTTGAGCAGCATTTAAAACTGAAATGTAATTTTCTTGTGTACATCCCATTAAAGGAAACCTGTCATGTTGAACATGGTACCAGAGCTGCAGGCAGTTTGTTATAGAGCAGGAGGAGCTGAGCAGATTGATATATAGCTTTCTGGGCTTTGAAGTCAAGCAGACCTCCTATCGGTGATTAAAGTTCTAGAGGGAGGGCTGTCAATCACTGATAGGACCGCCTCCTTGACTTCAAAGTCCAAAATGAGCAGGAATATAAATGAGTAAATTACAAGTTATACTAAATCTTTCCCCATAAAACTATACATCAATCTTCTCTGCTCCTCCTGCTCTATACCATGCTGCCTGCAGATTACACTGCATTTTCCTGGTGACTGGTTCCCTTTAAGATACACCCATGCTGCAGTTGTTCTAAACCACCTGAACATTACAGACATGCTTACAAATCATGGCTTAGGTTGATGAGCTGAAATGGCAGTGTTTTACTTGCTTTTTATGATTTAAAAGAAAAGAACGTACATGATCTATTTAATCCTTCCTGAGATTGGCTTCTAACGGTTGTTGGTTTTATGCAGGATCTTCTCCGCACAGTGTTTAAGAATGGCAAGATAATTGCATGTTACTCGTTTGATGATGTGAGGAGCAATGCTGGACTAAAGAACAAAGAGCTGGAAGAGGAGATTCAATAGATGCGTCCTATGTATATCATTTTCTATGTAAATCTTAGATAATGTTCACTGTACAAACCTGTGTGTCAGTTTATCTTTGTGTTGCCTTTTTTTTTTTTTTTTTTTTTTTTTAATGCCGGTTTGTCAATGCTTTTATCTAAATTACTGTTTCCCTCTGTCAATATCTCCTGAAATGACCCATGTCCTCCAGATAATACTCACTTCTCCTTTGTCTTGTACAGCAGAAAACTGTAAGATATATTTAATCCGAAGTGGTTCCATGTTGGTGCTTGCACATTTTTATTTTACAAGCACAACTTTACAAAGCCAGTGTGTTTTTAGTTCACTTTCCGATGACTTGAGAGTGGAATTCTTTATATATTTCTATCATCTCATTTAGCTATATTTTCTAAACTCAAGAAGTGAAGCAAGATCATTTTTATTTGCCTTATCTAGCTAGCACTAATCTTTAACTGTGTCTTAAGAAAGGAAATGGCAGCCTTTGTGTGGCATCTGTGACGACATTTTATAGATACTGCTTCATATGCACTGTATTAGCATAGTGTACCGGTTATACAAATGTACACTGCCATACTGCACATGAATCCATTTGGTTCTGGACATTTAGTGTTCTGTTACACATTCACTTTATAATGCTTTAGTTGAAAGTCAAATCATTCATCAGCTTAATAAGCGTTCATACCAGAAAAGCCAAAGAATAATTGTCCATACAGTTGTCACGTCCACTTACAATAAACCTCCCCAAATGTCATCCAGCATTTCAATCAACATTTGGACTGTTTTTATTGCTGGGCGTAGAAATGATGTTTAATGTATGGGAACTAGAGCCATATTTTAAACAGAGCTTCCAGCACAGTAAGGGCTCATGCACATGATTGTGGATCTGCAAAACACGGATACTGGCCGTGTGGGTTCCGCATTTGCGGGACGCAATGGCCGGCCCATAATAGAACAGTCTGATCCTTGTCTGTAATGCCAACAATAACAGGACATGTTTTATTGTTTTGCATAACAGACACGTTTTCTTTTGGGGCCCCATTGAAGTGAATGGTCCTGCATACGGGCCACAAAAAAAAACAAAAAACGGAACGGACATAGACAAAAATACATTTGTGGGCTTGAGCTGTAAGGCCTCATGCACACGACCGTATTCTTAGTGGATCAGATGTGGACCCATTAATTTCTATGGGGACGCACTGTACAGTATGTCTGCTCCGTGCCTCTGCAAAAAGATTAAATAGGTCTTACTCTTCTTGGCCACAATACGGGCATTTCTCCAATAGTGTGGGACGTGCGGAACAGGAAAGTGCGGGTCTCATGCTGCCGGTATCTGTGTTTTGTAGATCTGCGGTTTGCAAACCGCTAAACACTTACATTTGTGTACATGAGGTCTTATTCTCATAATGTCACCTTCTCCCCTGTTAGTAAAACCATGGCAATACTGCTTCTGGCCTACCTTGAGGCTTGTAAGTAAATAACCATATATCATATCATCATATATCAGTCATGATTTATTGTGTTCTTTAGGTAGCTGCATGGTAGAACGTGTAGTGCAGATGTTTAGAACAAGTACATGAGCATGGGCAAAGTATTTCTTACTATACAGAAACCCACACAATGGCATCTATCTGTTTCTTCTTGGTAGGTAGTTCATAACACTTGTACTGTATATTATAGATGACCTGTCCCTTTTCTGACTTGTCTGTTTTGGTAAATTTATATCCTCTCTAAAATAATTCTGGTGCTTCTTTTGTTTACTGCGTTAAGCTCACCCTCTGCTAAACCTCCAGGAAATGTGTAAGTGAACAACAGTGTATTACCGATTGTGGGGGGAGGGACTGTGCACAGTGTGACACTTTAAACACTGACTGGACAGTGTCAGTGTGTAGAGACATGTCCCCAACTTGTAATACCCAGTTGTTATAGGTTTCTAGGAGGTATAACAGATGAACAGTATGAGGTACAGTTGTAAGAAAAAGTGCTCAACAGTTGGTATTTCATGGCGAATGCAAGTATTTTCTAAAATAGACGTGTCAGGAGAGCTGACAGATCTTATTAACCTACGTTCGTAATTACCATTTTTTTGCTCTATATAAAATGGGACAGCTATGTTAGACTAAAATTTCTTAGGCCTCATGCACACGGCCATGCCCGTATTGCGGCCTGCAAACAGCTGGTCCACAATACACGGGCACCAGCCGTGTGCAGACCGAATGGGTTCACAATCCAGAAGATACTGAGCGGAAGCATGGAACCCACAGAAACACTATGGAGTGCTTCTGTGGGGTTTCTCTACGCGTTGAATGGGCCTGGATCCATTTGCGGCAGCCGCACGGATGGTGCCCATGCATTGGGGACTGCAAATTGCAGCCATGTGCATGAGACCTTAAACAGATGCATATATAAGTAAGAATCGCACTACATTTTCAGGGTGATATGAATGCGCAGTAGTTACAGGGACTTAGACCCCAAACTAGTATCTTACAATTTGAATAGTAGAGCAGAGAGGACAAAACTGAAACTTAACATAAATTTTATTAATACACCTAAAACTGCAAAATACACTATGCTAGATACTATTTTATTTTTTTTATTGTTTTTATAACATATCATAAATGGTTAAGTTTTAGTTTTCTCCTCTCAGCTCCACTACACTTTTAAGGTATGTTGAAACAGCTTCCCATTGAATATAGTGGGGAAAAACGCCACCTTGCACACGTGATGGTTTATTTCTGCTGCTGATTTTCAATCCGCTTCTGAAAAGTGACGTTGCTTCTTTTTTTAAGCGGATTTTAGCTGTGTTCCCCATTGATGTCAATGGGGAAGGGCTAAAATAGAATTTTTTTGTGGTTTATTTGTATGTTTTTGGCAACATTTCCACTGCCAAAAACCCTGCTCAGAGATCAGGTTTTTCTATATAAAAAAGTGACTTTTTTGTGCAGCCAGATGTTAGCTGTCAGTCAATAGCATGGGGGTACGGGTATATATAATATATTTTAAAAATCCATTCATTGTTTTGGTCACATATTTTGGAGAAGTGTATGGAAAAATGTTTGACCCAAAAAAAAAAATTATATATAGATATATATATATATATATATATATATATATATATATATATATATGTGTATAAAGGCTCCATTGTGAGAGCTGAAACGTTGCTATGGAATAAATCCACCCACCGTTTGCACAAGCCGTGGAGTGCTGCCTCATTTTTTTGGATTTTTATTAGTATATGGAACGCCGAGCCGGGCGTTGGATGGGAGGAATTGCACCCAAACTTTTATGTGCTTTTATTGTGCTGCTGTTATTTTTTCTTTTGTTTTGGAATATATATATATATATATATATATTATTTTTTTTTTTTTTTTTGTCAAACATTTTTCCATACACTTCTCCAAAATATGTGACCAAAACAATGAATGGATTTTTAAAAATGAATGAATTTCATGGTGTTTTTAACAAGCCCAAAATAAAATGCCACGAGAAAAAAAAAAACAGGAAGCTTTAGGTGAATTCACACACAACAGATTGTTTGCAGAAAATATTTTGACAAAGTCCATTCAACTGAAATTAGGTTGTTTCGGTTGTATCGAATGTGCATGCCACATTACCGTGCATGTCACAATGTGCTGGAAGCCAGCTAAGTTAAAAGGGTTGTCTGACTTCAGTAAGTTGCATTTATCATATAGAGAAAGTTAATACAAGACACTTACTAATGTATTGTTATTATCCATATTTCCTCCTTTGCTGTCTGGATTCATTTTTCCATCACGTTATACACTGCTCTTTTCCATGGTTACGACCACACTGCAATCCGTCAGTGGTGGCCGTGCTTGCACACTATGGGAAAAAGTGCTGACCTCTCTGGTGGCCGGGACCTGTACGGTTGCACAGTACTCGACCACAGTGTGGCTGCGTTTGAACTGTAACACCACTGCACCCTATGGTCGTACCCTTGACCAACAGACAGTTGTGTACACAGGATTATGTTTTAGGAACTTAGGGGAAGATTTATCAAAACTAGTGTAAAGGAAAACTGGCTTAGTTGCCCATAGCAACCAATCAGATTCCATTTATCAGAACGCTTCTGGGGAATGAAAAGTGAAATCTGATTGGTTGCTACGGGCAACTAAGCTAGTTTTCCTTTACACCAGTTTGATAAATGTACCCCTTAGTTTTTATAGAAACCACGCTTTAGTCTACCATGGATCTATAGAAATTCTGCAGTAAATGAGTTCCTTCTGTATGTTTTAATCTATTTTACAAATATTGTGGCAGTTTGATGTATTTTTCTATTGAAGAGTCTATTTTCATTGTTTTAACTTAATTTTCACCTAACTTGCCTTCTTTAGGTTTTCTAGGAGTTGTGTACTGTATTTGATTTAAAAATTCGTGTCCTGTTATTATTGCTGACTTCTTAAGCTGTTACTGTAAAGGCCACGTGAGTTATAGTATTGGAGCACTCGACCTCTGCATTGATGGACAAAAGAGTAGTTCTCTAGCTATACATTACCATTTACTCTAGCACATTATTCTGCACTGGATATTTTTCAGAATTATTACTTCACTTTTAAGAAAAGTTGTATTGTCTGCAGTGTTTTGGAGGCCAATAAAATGTCACCCTGTGTGACCACTGACCACAAGCAATTTAAAGTATGTAGCCTTGTAAGATAGGGAGTGTCTTGTCTGCATTTAGTTTGTGTTAAGGTGGACATGTTTTGGCTAATGCTGCTGCTTACGTACTAAAATCATGTATGGGTATAATCATGCGTGGCAGCCATGGAATTTTACAGTCCCATTATTACAATCGGAAGGTCCACACATCAACAGCCACCACAAATTAAAAAAAAAAAAAATTATATATGTATATTAAACTACTTTATTAGGCTGGGTACACACATTATGTTAGGGTACAATAACATGGTGCAACCACAGTTTACCAGGAATTGATGCAAGGTTTTTACAGATGAAACTGTTTTTTTTTCCCTTAAAACTGGGTTACCAATAATTGCATTGTAAACCTGTAGCAATTTGCCATAAAACACGTGGTTTGGCCATGTGGCACACTACTATGAAGTGTGAACACAGCCTCAGTTTTATAGTATGCATTAAAACACAGTGGGGGACATTGATCAAACTGGTGTAAAGTAGAACTGGCTTATTTCCCCATAGCAACCAATCAGAGTCCACCTTTCATTTTCCAAATTAGCTCTGAAAAATAAAAGGTGGAATCTGATTGGTTGCTATGGGCAACTAAGCCAGCTTTTCTTTACACCAGTTTTGATAAATATCCTGCAATATCTGCACAATATCTGTAATCGTATGGCCAGTATAACCTGGCAGAGGGGAGAAGCTATGCTCCATAGTTTGTATGTAGATATGTGTATCTGAATCTCTTCCATGTAAAACCCTTACCATGCAGACAGGATCTGCAACCTTGTGTCTATCTCCTCTGATCCCATGCCATGGTGAAATCAGTTTGGTTTATCTTTAGAGATGAGCACTGTACCGCCCGGCTCCGCTGCGCTCGCATGGGCGCAGGCAGCCGCTTCCGTCGGGTGAGGAGGACGGAAGCGGCTGCCTGCGCCCATGCAAGCGCAGGGGAGCCGAGCGGTACAGTGCTCATTACGAGCACGTTCGCTCATCTCT
The DNA here is from genome assembly GCA_900303285.1 of Rhinella marina. Taxonomy (NCBI): domain Eukaryota; kingdom Metazoa; phylum Chordata; class Amphibia; order Anura; family Bufonidae; genus Rhinella; species Rhinella marina. The sequence goes on along the minus strand of ONZH01010966.1, from coordinate 81,524 downwards.
ATTTATCATAGAGCATTGTCTCTTGGACATGGGAGGGAATGCCTAAATATGTGGATTTCATTCCTTAATTTCTGTGTACATTTGTTTAGCTACTTGTGGTGTTTTTTTTTTTTTCCTTAAGGCTTTTTAATCGTCATCCTATAAAAGTATAAACTATTTTAATAAGTAAATCTAAAGTTCCCTTCCTGCTATTTTTGTATGTGAAAAAAATTGAGATTAAATGAGAAGTCCACTGCTTTTATTGTACCTATCGTAATTTCAGGTGATTGAATAAGCATTGCTATGGGTCCGCACTACAGGCCATCTCTATAATACAACCTTTTTTTCTTTACTCAATCATGGTTTTATTTTGTAGTAAATGGCACCTTATATTTTAGTGCTACACCCTAGAAATGCTTTCCCTTTCACTTTTGCAATGTGAACAGTACAATAATCATTGTCTATCATTTAGGCCAGAAATGGACAATCTGTGTATTCAGGCTACCAAAAAGTTCTGCCACGGGTTTCCTGCCTGTCCTAAGTGATCTGAGCAGAATGTTTGCAGTGTTCTCTTCTGTATAGAAGCAGGCCTTCATGTTCACAAACCGCATTGGTTTCCTCTTTTGAATCCATATACCATTCATAATTTATATCCGTAAATTTCTACTAAATGAAAATGGACTGCAAGATGTTTATGTATGTTCATATAATTTATTTGATTTTTATGTAGCGTTCAGATGCTTTTATGTATATATATTTCCTTCTCTGCACTGTTAGATTTGTTTATTTCTAGGTTTTGAAAGTTGACTGCCCTGATATTTCTATTCAAGATGATTGCCAGACTTTACATTCCTAAAACAATGTGGAATGTAATGTTTCAAAATTTCTATCCTTTGTCAAATTTACTATAATGTAACAGTTATACAATGCCCTAAAAATAAATATGAAGGACAATAAAAACCCTACCTTCCCATTGTAAAGGAATGCATTGGTTTGTTTTTGTATTTTTTGCGGGGTGGGGTTGCATAGTTTTGTCCTAAACTGTACAGCATTACTTATTCTTAACATTTGAAGCATGTAGATTGAGAACAGACATGGTTTAGCGATATTCTTTTGAGACAATCCTCCCACTTTACTGATTAAGCAGAAGGGATGGATATGGTGGTCATTTTGGGACACCGTAAAAAAATAGAGTAAGGGAATGCCTTTAAAAAATGGTATTTTATTAACCACCATGCACCAGTAGTAGGTCTGAAAATATTTAGTAGTCACTGCAAAGCTACATTCACACTTGTGCTAGTTTTTGTTTTGGGTTTTTTTTTGTCTTTTTTAAAGTTGTGCTTGGCTATTCTAGGCAGTGAAAAGGAAGATTTAAAATCATAGGGGACCTTTGTACAAATGTACCATAAATATCAATAACCTGCCTGACTAAAAAGTTAAGCCAACTTTTAGTTGTCTTACTTCCATTCAGATTTTTACAACATAAATTTTTGGTGCAAAAAGTGTCATCTTAGGCCATATCCTTTCCCAATAAGCCACTCTATTTTATAGTAAGCCCTTGTGTATGTTGGGAATAAATTAGATGAGTCATCTTGCACCACAACTGTAGACAAAATCAAGGCACAGATGCAGTTGTAACTCTAGGCCAATATATTGCACATAGAGATGAGCAAGCAGTGCTCGTTACGAGCACTGTAGCGCTCGGGTCCCGTGTGAAATGCCCGCAGGCATTGTGGATCCGTCCTCAGCTGCATGTAAGTCAATGAGGACGGATCGTTTGGTATGACACTCATACCAAACGGTTCCGTCCCCACTGACTTTAAGACGGGTGAGGACGGAACCGTTTGGTATGAGTGTCATACCAAACGATCCGTCCTCATTGACTTACAAGCAGCTGAGGACGGATCCGCAATGCCTGCAGGTATCACACGGGACCCGAGCACTGCTCGCTCATCTCTAATTGCACACTTTTGCCCATTGAGGTCTACAGGAGGCAGACTATTAAACGTAGCAGAAGGACAACATTTAAGGCACCAAATTGGAAAGTTTGTATTAAGAAAGGTGGCGAGAATGATTGTTTGCCCAAACATGTTTCCCCAATTTTCAAACCTAAAGATTTCATATAGTGGGTTAGGTCTATTGAGCACTCTTGCTGCAGGCAACTGCATCTGATCAGTGGGTCCACCAACAATTTGTTAAGATGGGAGAGTTCACACCCATGCTCACTTAAAAAAGGCAATTGTTCCAAACTGAGAAGTTAAAAAAAAAAAAAAAAAAAAATGCACGCAAGATCACATCTTAAAGGAGGCCTTTGATAAGGCACTGCAAAAGAATCAGAGACTGGTGTGTGTAATAGGAATTTATTATGTGGCACACAGTGAAATCCGCAGGATCCAGTTTAACAGGTCAAACCTTTACCATGTCTGATTTTATCAACTGCAGATTCACCAGTGTGGTATATCTGCTTAAATGTTTGTGCCCATGGGATTATGTGGGCAAGACAAAACAGGGGTTATGCAAGAGGATTCAGGAACATGTAGGTGACATATATTCAAGAAAAGAGACACTGGTCTCTACTCACATTGAAAACATAGAGGGGAAGTCAAATCGATAACCTTTGTCAGCATAACACTGGTCCACCCCTATCTTCTAATATATAGCAATGCTGCAAAAACAGCCATAAACTGGATCATAGATAATTTCCCTTCTGAGAATCTGAAAAATTAGCCACACACCCATAATAAAAGCTTTATCTGAAACCACATTTTTATGTTAAGCAAAAGAGGCAAATGTGGGAAATACCTGGTTACCTCGGTGGACTTCCCAGGAACCACCTACGCAATAAAGCTTTTCTGGCTTGGAATGCTTGGGGCAATTTCAAAGTAAGTGATCAGCATCTCTGCAGTAGAAGCACAATCCCTGCCTTTTCTGATAGGTTCTATGATCCTGAGTAGACATGGTAAAACCCAGTTTCATGTCTCTTTGGATCACAGCAGGCTGATCATGGGTGTAGGGAAGGTAAATTGGCAAGACTGAACACTCCTCATTGATGTTCATGAATACTCAGTCAAGTCTAATAGGCAAAGTCATGGGCTCCTCTAAAGGCTTAGCCTGTGAGTAGTTAGCCAGAAGATCCTTGAAATGGTCTGACAAAGCCTGGTGAGATTGGAAACGGAGAACAGATCATTCCATTGGGAGGCAATGGACCATCTACTAAATTCGGAACATAATTCATCAACAGGACAATCACTCAGACTCGCTCAGAGAGAGATATTTGCTAGCGCTACTGCCCTATGATCTGGTTCATCATATGGAAGACCCAAGACCACGAAAAATGTCTCTACAGACAGGGGCATTGAAATCAAAGGAGAAGGCCAAAGCTAGTGGAAGAAGAGACAACGCAACCCACTCGCTGCTCAAAAAAATATTTTAAAAAATTCAAATCACTTCCCATTCCAAATTCTATATATAAAATAGATAAAAAATAAACATAATGGGACACATTTATTAAGACTGGTGTTTTAGACACTGGTCTTAATAAAGCCCCATATCTGCATTCCTGCAGAGGATCCGTCGAAGTTATGAAGAGGCACAGGCCTCTACATAACTTCGGCCCATCCAGCACCAGTTCTAAATGTAAGACAGCTTCCTAGTGCGATTATAACTTACAGATTCTTTGAACAAAAATTGTACGAACTAAAGCTTTAAATGTACTGACATTTATTTTAGACTTTTGACTTCTAAAGGTCATGACCCAAGTCATGATATGTTGTGCCCTAGTTAGATTCTGCATAGTGCCCTTTCCAGCAATAGAAAGGTCAGCATAGTTCTGCAGCTAGCCTGGCAAGGATGTCTAATTATAGTCCTGCATCACATTTATAAGAAAACATTAGAGTGAATAATGAACTGTAACTCTAAATGTGCCCTGAAAACGCAGAGCTGCTCACAGAAAATGTGTTTAAGAGTCACACTGGGGCCACTTGACTGTTCATAAGGAAAGTATAGCTTTAAATTATGCCCACAATGGTTATGCTTCTGAAGACACAACTGCATCTACAGTACATCAATATATCGTTCTCATTTCATGTATTGATTATAATAATGGCTAGTGACCACTCGAGGAGGACATTAAGGTTTATTTCTTTTATACTTTTTCCTAGTACATCATAATGCTAATTTCCAACTCTCATTATGTCTTTAAAGGTAAAGGTTTAAAACATATTCTAGAATTTAAGTAAGGCCTCATGCATATAACCTTATTTTGCACCCGTATTGCGGACAAAAGTAGTCATTTCTAGTGATGGCAGTGAGACAAGTTTGGCTTGCACAATGAAGGTATTCTTATTCTGAGGATCCATGATTTGTGGACTGCAGTACATGAGGCCTAAGAACATGTCCCATTACTTTGGTTTATGATGTCATGGTTGCAGTTTTAGAATAATGTTATAATGGGATTCAGTTGGCCTTATAAGACATTTCTTTAATTTCAGGAACTTTTCATCAGTCAATTTTATCATAAGTTTTTAAAACCTATCTGCCGTAAAAATGCAAATTTCCAAACGATACACTGAAAAAATTTTGGGGGAATTTATAATTTGCTGTTGTTTTGGAGTCTGACTTTGCTTTGTAAGGTTGCACCAAATTTATGAAATGGTGCACAGTAATGGAGCAAGTCCAATGTGGTGTATGCCTATGTCTGTAAATGTACATCGGGGTTTTGCCTGGCATGGAGATGCAACTTTTTTGCAACTTTTTAAAAGTCACACATCATAAATGAGACTTAAGGTGTTCTAAGAATCAACCAGGGGGCTACCAGACGTATAAAACAACAGTTCAGTGAACCCCACTATATATGGGGCTCAGAATACGTTTGGTCACTGCACCTCTGCTAATGAAATTGCATTGACAGAAAAGGCTTCCATTTTCGTGGCAGTATCGCCATTGGATTGCCTTCACCTATGATTCATGTTTTCTGCTTCATGGAACAGATAGACGTTGGCATGTCAAGCAACAAACATCAGAGAACGAACACCCTGCAATCATTGCTGTCCGAACACAAGCTAGTGGTATCAGCATTATAAACTGGGGAATTCTGTGCGTTGTACCCAATCTCCCTGGGTGTTGTCACTCTGGATTCATCTGTGTACTCGAGCTTGAAGGCTTGAAGACTATAGCCATGTTACAGGCCACAGCAATCCTTTATCATGGTGCACCATCACATACTATGAACAGGTGCTTTCAGATTGTGGTATCCCTATCCATGCAACTTATTGTTCACTCTGAACTTTCTCTCAACAATTGTCATATATCTCTCCTAGCAGCACACAGAGAATTGTGACTTACATTGTAGCAAGCTGGTTAGTTTATGTGGTCCCAACCTGGCTTCTCCACAGATCCTCTGTGGCTCCAGTATGAGTGAGCTAGGAAGTTCGAATCATCTACCCATGCTCCAGGCTACCCATTTTGTGCTACAGCTGAAACCTGCCTCTATCTATGTCCTGAGGTGGTGTGCCAAATTGACAAGGGGCACTCATCTCTGTTCCCAGCTGCGTAACATATAGGAAAAGTATAATGGAAAGATTTGTACTTCTTCAATGAACATTGTCATCCTCTTGTGTCTTAAAGGCTATGTACACCTTCAGGGACTATTTTTTTTAATGATTGCATTTTACTCATTTTGGGCGAAAAATCATTTTTTCCATTGGTCTTTATTAAAAATATTCAGCCGTTCTGTCACAAAAAGTTAACTGTTTTTCTAGCTTATATGGGTCAGTGGATCATACATTTTGGAAACGAATATCACACTGAAGAAGACTATGGTCATGTACATGAGACTTAAAAGTAATGTTTGACGGCTCTAAATAATTAAAAGGTTGCAAAAAAGTTAATAAAAATCTGAGATGTACTTTTGCAGTATTAAAACTGGATGCATTTTTCCATAACAGACATTTTAGTTATGGAATTACTGTAGTTATATGTCCACAAGCAACAAGTGAAAGCAAATGTGAACGAAGTGATAGTGCTGACAGCAAGTGATGCAGGGAAATCACAGTGACTCACTAAATGCCTGATCCTGGGCAAGTACAGCAGGGAGTGGCAGAGTATACAAGCAAGTATGCAAACAGTTAATCCTAGTCACAATGAGTCATTAAATTATTCCTTTCTTTTATCTAAACTTTAATAACATTTAGGGCTCATGCACACGACCCTAATTTGCAGTCCACAATGCACGGCACTCACAGTGGGGCCGCCGCATTCGGATCGCTGACCCATTCACCCGCGGTCCACACCGCAAAAAAGTAGTGCATGCACTACTCAAGTGAATGGGTCCGTGATGTGGGGTGCACACAGCCAGTGCATGAGCCCTTATTAGATTTATTACATTTCCAGATTTCTGGACTCTTGATAAAAGCCACAATGCATTATATGTACCTACCTGCCTATTAATTACAAGGTCTTCCTATGTAAACCCTTTCAGTGAACTAATTCCTTGGGTCATGAACTAAACCAGACTGAACACTAGAATGAGTTCATACAAGCCTTCAGTGCTGACAAGCAGTGAATCATCTTAAAGTGGTTACTTTAAAGGGTTATTCTCATTTTAGACAATGGGGGCATATCGCTAGGATATGCCCCCATTGTCTTATAGGTGCGGGTCCCACCGCTGGGACCCGCACCTATATCCAGAACGGAGCCCCCGAACTGAATGAGGGCGCACTGCACATGTGCAGCCGCCCTCCATTCATTTCTATGGGGCCGCCGAAAATAGCGCTGGCTCGGCTACTTCCGTCGGCTCCATAGAAATTAATGGGAGCGGTGGCCGCCCTTGCGCGCTGCGCTCCCATTCATTTCTATGAGCGCAGCGGGGAGCTGCGCCTGGTGGTGGCCGGACCCCCAGAAACCCGGGGTCCTCCAGGCGCAGCGCTCCCCGCTCCGTTTTGGATACAGGGGATATGCCTAGCGATATGCCCCCATTGTCTAAGATGAGAATACCCCTTTAAGGGCTCATTCACACGACCGTAGGCATCTGTGCCCGTATTGCAGAACACAGATATCAGGTCTGCAATATATGATCAGCGACCGTGTGAGTCCCGTATCACGGATGCGGACCCATTGACTTGAATGAATCAGCAAGATATGCCACGAACTGAGGCACAGGTCGGAAGGACTACAAAGCGCTTCCACGGTTTTTGGGGTCCATGCCTTTGCACTGCAAAAGAATGGCAAAAGATAGAACATGCCCTAATATTGCGGCCGTGGGAGTCCCGTATCACGGATGCGGACCCATTGACTTGAATGAGTCTGCAATCCGCAAGATATGCCACGGTGCGGAACTGAGGCACGGATCGGAAGCACTACAAAGCGCTTCCGTGGACTTTTGGGTCTATGCCTCCGCACTGCAAAAGATTGGCAAAACAAAGGACATGCCTTAATATTGCGGATTGTGGACCCATTCAAGTAAATGGGTCAGCGCCACGATACAGGATTCACACGGCCAATTTGTGGTCCACAGCACGGGCACTGGGCAAACACGGTTGTGTGAATGAGCCCTGACAAAGACAACCTCTTTCAGTTTGGAGCTGCTATTGTAGTCACCGCAGGTTCAACATACTTTTGTATATATAATAAACATATTGGGGGTCATTTATAAAACTGGTGTAAAGTAGAACTGGCTTAGTTGCCCATAGCAACCGATCAGATTCCACTTTTCATTTTAGACAGCTCCTTTGGAAAATGAAAGGAGGAAGCTGATTGGTTTCTATGGGCCACTAAGCCAGTTCTACTTTACACTGGTTTGATAAATGACCCCCAGTGGATATCTATATCTGTGTTTATTGAAATTTATTCGCTCCATTATATTTTTGTGATTACTAAATAAATTAAGCTTTTTCTATTATCCCATTGTCCTGGTATACATCCCATACATCACACTTCTCATAATCAGCAGTGTCGTGTGTGGAACAACTGGTAAGGCTTCTGTCTCTCAAGCTAAAAGTAAAGACCTAAAAAATGTTAAAGGGGTTGTCCGGGTTCAGAGCTGAACCTGGACATACCCAGGTTTTGACTCCGGCAGCCCTCCTGAACAGGGCATCGGAGCATCTCATGCTCCAATGCCCTCCCTTGCCCTGCGCTGGATCGGGGCAAGGGCTCTTTTGTTTGTAAACATTCACTGCCGGGCGGAGGCTTCTGCCCGGCAGTGAGTTCGGTGACGTCACCGGCCGTAATGGGCCGGCTTTAGCGCTGCCCTAGCCGTTTGAATGGCTAGGGCAGCGCTAAAGCCCGCCCATCAGCGCCGATGACGTCACTGGGCTCAAACAAACAAACAAAAGAGCCCATGAGATGCTCCAATGCCCTGTTCAGGAGGGCTGCCGGAGTCAAAACCTGGGTATGTGCTCCGCTGAGGCTTGAAAAATCTTGCTGCAAATAAGAGTCGCTTCATCTCATGTTTATGACGTTTCACTTCGTTTATGCACATAAATTACTGTTCCAAAATCCGAAGCTGACAATGTATTTCAATGCAGCTCTGAGCGCTGACAGTGGGGCAGTTGGAAATATAAAAAATAGTCATCTGGACTCCATATCTACTGTACTACTTATGTATTACTGTAGATAATGGTCCAAAATTCAGAGTGACTTTTAAGTCTCTCATTCTCCATGATGCATTGTAAAACTGCCAGTTTTACATTTTCACACTCTGGCCCCCCTCATAGGAGGGGCTTATTTATTTGCACTGCCCACTGACATGTACTGAGAGTTAAATGCTATACATACTGCATACCTCCCAACTTTGTAAAGAGACAAAGAGAGACACATTGTGCGGCACGCTTAGCTCACCAAGGCAAATTTTTTCAGCACTAGGCCATGCCCTAACTCTGCCCACTATACACCTAATCCCACCCAGTCCCCTTACTGCTCCACATAGTAAATATTTCCCAGTTATGTGTCTTAATATGCCTAGCTGTGCCCCCAGTAATATGCCCTGTTATGTGCCCCCAGTCATATGCCCAGCTGAGCCCCCCAGGAATATGCCCAGTTATGTGCCCCAGTAATATGACCAGCTGTGCCCCCCAGTAATATGTTGTGCCCCCAGTAATGTGTCCACATTGTGCCCCTCACAGAAAGTTCTAAAAATAAAAACCTTATACTTACCTTCTTCCTAGCAGCAGCATCACCAGTAGGACATCGGCTTCTCTTGTCTGGAGGGGGCGGAGCCAAGGCTGTCGGACGGCCCCGCCCAGACAAGAGCTACAGAGAGCTGCAGGAGGTACGGAGAGCTGCAGGGATGACGGGAGGGAGGATGTAAGAAGCAGGCAGCCGATTCTGGCTGTCTGCTTCTTCATGTAACAGGCAACTTGAGACAGATGCCAGAGACCGGGACATACCTCCCCCGTACCAGGACAGCGGGACAGCCACTGCAATCCGGGACCGTCCCGCTGGATCCGGGACGGGAGGTATGATGCTGGCCTTGGAGTCATGGAGATAGTAGTCACTTGATGTTACAATGTGGAAAATGTGAAGTAACAGAAAATAAAAGGTAGCAAAAATCCTGAACAACGTAAAAGTAGTGAACACATATAAATACAATGTAATGGCTGGTTTTCCATTTTTAACCTGAGTAGTCCTTTAAAGTCATTCAAAGGCCTAGTTTGGACTTCAGGACACAATTTTTTTATCTTTGCATTTCAAAAGCCAGAACTTTTTTAATTTTCTGTCAGCATAACTGGGATAGCTTTTTTGTGTTATATTTTAAGGTATGTTTAATGTATTGTATAACTTTTATATTTTTCTTGATGACTGCATGAAAAAACACCCTAATTCCACCAATTTCTGGGGAGTTTGTTTTTATGGCATTCATCGTACAATGTAAGTGATATAACTTTATCTGCATGTCAGTACGATTATGCCAGTACCAAATTTATGTTTTTTTAATGTCTTTCTGTTTACGTGATTTTAGGGTACATATGACTTTTAATCACTTTTTATTGTGCCTTTGGGGGTGGAATAAGCAATTGGCATTTTTTCTCAATGTGCACCATATGGGATAAATTATGTGATGAATTTATTGTTACCGACGTGGCTATACCAATTATGTATAGTTTTTTTTATGTAAACAAAGGTGTTTGTAAAGGAAAAGAGCAATTTTTTTTTTTTTTTATTTGGAGTGTGAGAAGGAACTCCCTTTCTCTCTGTGGGAACTAAGTTGCCACATTCAGTAATGACCCTGATATATGTGAGGTTACATGAACACCCCCCCCCCACCACAAGTGATAACGCAAGCACAGCTCCTCTGCCTGTACTCTCCCAGTGCCATGATAAGATATCCGAGGGCATTATCTACCTTTCCACTGAGGCGTACTACAGTATTTTGGCGCAGAGCAAAAATGAGTTAAATTAATAAGTATATACAGTACAACTCACTCATCACAATGTAGAACACATATTTGTGGAAAAGTTGCTTCTAGTGTTTTCTTGTGTGTTTCAGGTTTACAAGGTAATCAAATTTGAAACAGAGTGACATCTAGTGGACATTTCATATTTTACAATATATACAGTAGAGCTGAGTCCATGATATGAGGTGATCATTTTATTCAGAGGTGACTGTATGGATGGGGCAGTTTAACCCCTTCCCGACACAATGATTTTCCGTCTTTGAGTTTTAGTTTTTTATTCCCTGTCTTCGCAGAGCCATAACTTTTTTATTATTCTATTCACATATATGTACGAGGTCTTGTATTTGGAGGACAAGTTGCACTTTCTAGTGGGAAGATGGGAAAAATTACAAATGGAGAGGAGCTGGAAAAAAAAGCAATTTTATAGTTTTATGAGTTTCATTTTTAAGGCATTCTTATGTAGTAAAACTTACTTGTTACCTTCACTCTCTGGGTCAGTACAGCAACAACATATTTATATAGTTTTTCATGTGTTTTAATACTAAAAAATATTAAAACTTTAGAAAAAAATTTTCTTTGCATCACCATATTCTAGCACCCATAACTTTTTTATATTTACATTAAAGGAGCTATGTGAGGGCTCATTTTTTCAGAGCAATCTTGTTTTTATTGATAGCATTTTGAGATGTGTCTAACTTTTCAATCACTTTTTATTAAATTTTTTGGGAGGTGAAGCCACTAAAAAAAAATGGTAAATTGACCATTTTGATTTTTTTTCTGTTACTGCGTTCACCATATGGGATGAATATATTTATATTTTAATAGTTCAGGCATTTTGTGATGCAGCAATGCCTATGATCTCTATTTTTTTTTTAATGAATATGGGCAAAAGGGTGTAATTTGAAATTTTATATATTTTTATATATATTTTTTACAACTTTATTTTTACTTTGACACTTATTTTTAAAACTCTGGGTCTCACTCCCCTTTTTCTAACATTCACACTTCCACCCATCCGTAAGTTGAACTTGATGGACTTATGTCTTTTTTCATCCGTATTAACTATGTAACTATGGGAAGGTTTGAGGTTGCCATAGCAACCAAATGGCTCCCTCCATTGCCACGCAGGGGAGCCATTTGGGCCACAGACTCACAGCAATCCAAGGGAAAGGCCTTTTAGATGCTGTCACAACTGACCATAGTATCTGAGGGATTAGATGTTCGTGATTGCCGTTATCGCTGATCATGGATATTACCTCCAGGTATCTGCTGTGTAAAACAATAGGCACCTGGCGGCTTTGGCGTTCACTCCACTCCAAGTGGAGTGAGTACTTGCAATTACTCTACACCACCGCAGCAAGGGAGAAAACGGGCAGTGTAATGAAGAGGAAACAGCGATCTCATGGAGTGCCACCTCCTCTTCAAACATCTTATCAGCGGGGTTGCCTGATGTTGGACTCCCGTCGATCAGATATTGATGACCTATCGTTTGGATAGGTCATCAATATATATTGCCTTCACAACACCTTTAATTTGTATAATCCTGAGGAAAAAAAGAAAAAGGGGCAAAAAATCTAAAACTTTAAATATGTTAGAAAATTAAATGTGGTCTAGGAAAAGTGATTTTAATAGGAAAGTGAATACAAGAACAAGGGAGAACAATCTGAAATTAGCTAGGGGGGAAACTCAGAAGCAATGTCAGAAAATATTATTTTACTAAAATAGGAGATGTTTGGAACAAGCTTCCAGCAGATGTGGTTGGAAAATTTACAGAAAGTGAAGTTAATCTCTTCTGGACCTGTGCAGTGTATGTACAGTACAGATGGCAGAGAGTTCTATACCCACACTGTGCAACGAAATTCTGGTCACTGTGCCTAATCGCAGTTTTTTTTTTCTTTTGGCGTAAAAAAAAGAAATAGTGGTAAATAGTTACTTCCTCTGATGCTGCCAGCAAGGGAGAAGAGGATGCCACATTCTTCTACTCCTCCTTCTCCTCCTCATCATCCAGTGGCAAGGGATCTTTAAAAATACCCCCTGGACAACTGCTGAAACGGTCCCCCCAGTGTGATTCCATATGTGGATTATCAACCTCAAATTCTGGAGTTTATGGGCAGGATTTTTGCTCGACCTCTGAATTTGACCCCTGTAAATGCAACAGAATTTGATGGCGTTTTGGAGATATGTGCCCCATATGGGCCTTGTAAAAAAAAAACAAATTAAAATTTAAACAGTATTGGAATATGGCCATGACCCAGAAAGGATTCAAAGCAATTCAGAAATTTCTACATGATAATACACAATGCCCACCCCAAATGACCCAAGATTTGATCCTCTATTTAAAATTAAACCAGTACTTGACCCCTTTAGCACCAGGTTTGCTGAGTTGTACGCCCCCTCCCAAAAAAATCTTCATAGATGACTCACTAATACTTTTTAAAAGGATGATAAAATTCTGGCAGTACTTGCCCAGCAAGCGGGGAAAGGTATGGCATGAAAGTGTACAACCTGTGTGAGAGTACCTCCGGGTACACCCAAAGGTTCTGGGTTTACAAAGGAAGGGACACCCGGATTAAACCCCCAGAATGAAACACACCGTAGGAGTTACTGGAAAAATAGTGTGGGACTTACTGCAGCCACTGCTGGATCAGGGTTACACCGGGTAGCCCGCTTAATCCCCTAAATTCCAAAGGTACTGTAGCGTGTGGCAATGTGGCAATCAGAAAGGCCTCCCTAGATCCCTGCTCAGGCAACCACTCAGAAAAGGCAAAAGCAAGGTTCTCCTCAATGAGGAGCATGCTGGTGGTTAAAGGGGTATTCCCATCTCACAAATGTAGTTTGTATAGTTAGATATAGCCATACCAATATTATTACTAATAGAAAGTATTTATATAATATGTACCGTTGAGAAGATTTACTTATTTGTATATCCATTGTCCCACACACATCAGTCAGGTCGTTGCCCCTAGTTACGGCCACCTCAGCCATGTAGCAGTGGTGAGCGGCTTGCTTTTGTTCAAACCCGCTCTGAGGTAACTGCTGTATTGTGAACACATGGCATGAGCATGCGGAGACACATCTTAGGGTACTTTCACATCTGCTTTTTGGACGCTACCAGTCCAAAACGCAATGGTCAGGTTCTGTCCAAAATGCAAACTGCTCCATAGAGATGAACTGATCTTGGAACAGGATCCGTTTCTCTGCGTTTTGGAAGCGCAGACAAAAATACTACAACCCTTATATGTGTTTCCGCATGCTCATGCAATGTGTGTTCACAGTACAGCAGTTACCTCAGAGCGGGTTTGAACAAAAGCAAGCTGACCACCACTACTTCAAGGCTGTGGTGGCCATAACTAGGGGCAACGACCTGACTGACGTGTGTGGGACAAATAGGCAAATCTTCTAAACGTTACATTTTATATAAATACATTCTATTAGTAATAATTTTGGTATGGCTATATATCTAACTATACAAATTACATTTGTGAGATGGGAATACCCCTTTAAGTATAAGGACAAGCAGGATGTCCTTGTACTGACCACAATTCAGGGAAACACTACCTCCCCTGCCAGAGTATGAGGCACTACTACCCGCAAGCTAGACTGCATCCTGGACTACAATATACATGTCCTGGTTCCCCTGGCCAGTACTGCCTTGATGCAGGAGTGGCATCCAGTTGCCAGGGAAAACGACATTGTGATGCAGCCCTTTCAGCCTGGGGCCAATGAAGGTGCTTATTCAGCTCACAGCTCCGTCCGATGTGTGGGGAAGCCAGCTGGAGATAAGTCTGGCTCCTGTGGGTACAGGTGCTGGTGAATTTCTGTTCCTCTGTTCCTTTGGCTCACCCTGCTGTTTCTTTGTGGTATTGCATTCACTTTGGCTGTGACGTTTTCTGGCTTCTGGCAATTTGGTCTTGTATTGCTCTCCTGGTTTTTTACTTCTGGCGTGTCTGGCTCTCTTGTTTGCTTCTGGCGTTCTTGACACTTTGTTAACCGACTGGCTTTTGACTCTGGTACCGTATGACTACTCTAAATGTGTCTGTTTTATTCCCTGTTTTTATGTCATTCCCTCACGTATGTAGTGTAGGGACTGTCGACCAGTTGGGGGTCATTGTTTATTGTTTTATGAGGTATCACTATCTGGGTTAAAAGGAGGGAAATTCAAATTTAGAAAATAGTGATTTATCCCTGAAGGGGATAAACAACCTTGAATAAACATGTACAGTGGGGGAAAAAAGTATTTAGTCAGCCACCAACTGTGCAAGTTCTCCCACTTAAAAAGATGAGAGAGGCCTGTACTCAGCTATGAGAGACAAAATGAGAAAACAAATCCAGAAAATCACATTGTCTGATTTTTAAAGAATTTATTTGCAAATTATGGCGGAAAATAAGTATTTGGTCTGTAACAAACGTTCATCTCAATACTTAGTTATATATCCTTTGTTGGCAACGACAGAGGTCAAACGTTTTCTGTAAGTCTTCACAAGGTTGGCACACACTGTTGCTGGTATGTTGGCCCATTCCTCCATGCAGATCTCCTCTAGAGCAGTGATGTTTTGGGGCTGTTGCTGGGCAACACGGACTTTCAACTCCCTCCAAAGGTTTTCTATGGGGTTGAGATCTGGAGACTGGCTAGGCCACTCCAGGACCTTGAAATGCTTCTTACGAAGCCATTTCTTTGTTGCCCTGGTGGTGTGCGTGGTATCATTGTCATGCTGAAAGACCCAGCCACGTTTCATCTTCAATGCCCTTGCTGATGGAAGGAGGTTTGCATGCAAAATATTTGGAAAGTTTCTGACAAAATGTGTTACTATAGGAACTAGTGTAGTGCTCCACACAAAGAGGATCAAATACAAACCTTTGAACACAGTTTGCATGAATAGCTAAAAGGAAAGGATAACCACCTCAGAAAGGGAGAAACAGACCCAGTGGTACATCTGTGTTACAAGCAGTGGGTGTGGATCCACTGTGGTAACAAACTATCAGAGCCTGTATGGATAATCACAATACATTAGTAAGTGGCTTGTATTAACTTCCTCTCCATGACAAATGGCATTTGCTGAAGTGAGACAACTCCTTTAAAGACCCTTAATTGACCAGTCATTTCCTGGAGGAAACCAGAGTGCACATGTGCTGGTACTTTAACAGCCCGGAAGTGCATGCTCTAGAAACTGGCTGGGGGGGGGGGGGCGCTTTACTGAGAAGTGCAGGTTGCTGCCTGCAGTAGCAATGAGGGACACCGATGGTTAGATCCGCTCCTGGTGGGCAATGGAGGGCAAGTGAGTCCGGCAGGCGGGGTGAGTCACATAGCATCTGTTCCCATCCAAGGGGGAAGGACTGCAGTGGCCATGGACCTCCACTGCAACAGTCTTACAAATCGTTTCACACAATATATCTACGACGGTTTTATAATTGTCTATGTAAACTTTCACCATTGCATAAAATTAATTTATTTTATCAAAACAAGTATCTAAAGTTTTAATAGCACTGTATTCACTTCTGTAAGAGGAGCGCTTCATCACAGGTGTACAATTTTGTACAGCCCAAAGCCATAGGAACCTAGACATGTTTGTCCCTGGCTCTGATAGTATAGAAAGAGATGGCTGTCAACAGACTACTGATGGAGAAAACTTTGCCCATAATTTGATTGTAGCTCTGTTTTCTCTTTACTGAAGTGAATATGATTTATTGGATTATTTCAAGTACTTAAAATTTCAAGTACTTAAATGGTACCTGTCATTTCAGGTGACTTTTCAGAATTAGGCTCCATTCACACGTCCGTTTGCGCTGTCCAATCGCACTGGAGAGCGTCACAGCCAGGGAGAAACCTTTCTCCCTGGCTGTGACGCTCTCCACTGCGATTGGACAGCGCTACAGCCAGGGAGAAGGAGACGCCCATTGAGAATCCCTGGCGTCTCCTCCTCCCTGTTCCGATGCTATGCATTTGCATAGCTAGCGCCGGAACTTTAAAGGGGGACAGCGGGCGAACGGAGCGGCGCCCTGCAAAACTAGTAAGTCCTCTGACCCTAGTCCCACATGCCCTCCATAACGGGCTACATTGTTCGCAAAGTCTGGACCCATGAAAGGTCCTCTTTAAGCACTAGGTTGACATAGAAAACCTATAGTACTTAAAGCGGCTCTGTCACCAGGATCAACCCTATTAAACCAGACATACTGCCTGGTAGGGCTCATCATGCTGATTAAAACTGTACCTTTCTTTGGTCTGTATGATAAACAGCTGCAGAGATATCTGTTTTTATTCATATGCAAATGAGCGTTTCGAGCACTCAAAGGCGGGGCTGAATATTATGAGCACTGCTATGTAACAGCCCCTGTGCTCGGCACATGCCCCCCTCCCCTTGACTGACAGGGCTAGACATCAGGCTGAGGGCAGGGCTGTATCCTGGCTTATACATATCTACTGTATAGATGTGTATTATACACACTGTGCTATAGTTTCAGCACACTGATATCTGCTCAGAAAGTTAATCTATATATTACTGCTTTAGGGGCCATACAGACGGCCGTGGTGTTGCGGATGCCGACCAGTGTGTGTTCTGCAATTTGCGGAACCCCATACAAAATGCGGCCCCATTCACACGGTCGTATGAATGGGCCCTTATTCACAGGCAGAATGTATGATCATACAGGCACCAGTAATATGTGTCAGATTATAAGCATAGAAAACCATTCATCTTTATTTAGTAACTAGCAGAAGGACCCGGTTTTGCCCAGGTATATTTCATCTATTTCATTTAATTTTTGTGTGTGTGTCGTTAAAAGATATTGAGAGTGACCTCTACAGTGCCTACCCCTTTAACAGTGACCTCCACAGCAGCCTGCCCCTTAACAGTAACATCCACAGCGCCCTCCCCTTTAACTGTGACCTCCATAGCAGCTAGGGTGGCCACTGTCTTCACGCCAGAAAGCCGGACCTCACCGGCCATGCCCTCAAACATAAAGCCACGCTCCCGGTCCCCATGAAGCCACACCCCTAAACACGAGGCCATGCCCCCTGGCTCCATGAAGACACAGAGGAGAAGCTGTCTGGGCGTGAGCTACTGAAAGGGTGGACATCCCTGTATATAGTGATCTGTCTTAAATACAGACGGTCCCTGGTTCAAGTCCCAGGAGAGATATACATTTTTTCTTTTTCTTTAAAACCATATTAAAAGATTATACTATAATAAATAATATATAATCATATAATTATAAGGCCTTACTACACTTGAGAATAGTGTTTTTTTTTTTCTAAAACCTGTTACTGCTTTATTCATAGACACAATACATGATTATGAAGAAACCAGTAATATTTATTAGCTTTCTAAAAAACATTATTCTCAATATAATAAAGACATAGACTTTTCTTATGGAATAAATGTGGAAGAAAAAAAAATTCAAAGTCTCTCCTAGGCTTCAAACCTGGGATCTCTAAATACAAAACCAACAGCTTAACCACTAAACTATAGCATTACCACATAGAACTTCAGGTTATTTCTATACTCATAAGCTATTACATATTAGTGGCACCTATAGTCATATGTTCTGCCTGTGAATAAAGCAGTAATATGTATATTAGCTTTCTGAGTGTATCTCAGTGTGGCGAAGCTGGAACACAGAGTATGTATAATACACATATATACCGTAGGGGCAGTGGCGTACCGCCAATAGCGGCAGACCACGCAGTTGCTATGGGGCCCGGCCAGGCTTAATGGCCCCGCCCCTTCACTTTCTCATTTTGCAAGTCTCTGACCCTCAGTGCACTAATTACACTAATAGTCTTTGTGGATTGTACTAAATAATAGGACAATGAGAACGTTTACATATACTGTATGTATCCAAGAAAAGAAGACCACAGTATCGCAGGCATAAGTCAAAAATATTAAACAGCTTTATTCAAAAAGGTACATCCATCACATGAGCAATGTTTCGACAGCAAAAAATAACTTTGACCTCTTCAAAAAGATGTTTTTTATGCTGAAATGTTGCATCATGTGATGGATGTACCTTTTTGAATATTTTTTACTTACCCCTGCGATACTGTGGCCTTCTTTTCTTGGATGTTTAACCAAGATGTTGCTCTGGTGGCCACGTGCACAATGGGAGAAGAAACTGACTGCTGACACTCAATATTTTATACTTAGGTGGGGGGGGGGCATTTTCTTTTTTGCTATGGGGCCCTTGATTTCTATGTACTCCCCTGCGTATGGGGTGTTACATAGCAGTGATCAAAATATTCAGCCCCGTCTCTGAGTGCTTGAATTGCTTATTTACATATGAATAAAAATGCAGGTATATTTTTAATCAGCATGATGAGCCCTACCAGCCCTACCTTTGGTTTATTAAAGTTGATCCTGGTGACAGAGCTGCTTTAAGCTTTCGGAAGCATCTCTATATATCTCTGTTTCTGCCTCCTCTCACTCTGCTTCTTTGGGAAGAATTTAACCAGATCCGTCTCGTTCACATTTCCATGTCCGCTTGACATTCTTCATGAAAAAAATGAGTTTGTGTTCCATCTGTGAATTATCCGTGTTTCGTCTGTTTGTCTGTTTTTTCCCCACCGTGTGTCACCCGTATTTCATGGACACTGCTCAGCTAAAAAATAATTTTCAAAGCATCTCCTAACAGTGGTCAGTGAGAAATGGACTAATCATGGATTCTATCTGTGTTGTGTCTTTGATTTTCACAAACCCATAGACTTCAATTGAAGTGTTTGGTCCGCATCATGGACCAAAGTAGTGCATTTCTCTGTGATATTTTCACTGCTACTAATGTGTGAACAAACTCATTAAAATCAGTGACAAACGGAAATGTGAACAAGTGAGCTGATAATCTGCCCTGTTTCTAAAGATGAAGTTTGGCACAAAATTGAGTGAATGATCAGTGCAAGATAAAAGGGAAAGGCAAGTGGCTCATGAGTGGAGAAAAAGGCATTTTTCTTCCTGATAAAATGAACCACAACGATTCTTATATTCACATGTACCACTGATTTATCATTAACGTGACATCAATGCTAAGTGCCTCGTTGCCATGGCAAAATGGTGTATACATTGGCGAATCAAGGAGGTGCAGCAGAGTTGTGGAGAGAGGTATGTAACAGTAGCCCCCAATTATGGCAATCTCCCAACAGATCCTTGGTTTATTCTTAATCAAGTGAACCCCTCTTCTGAAATTCTTCCAATCAAATAAATAGTAAAGTCTGCCCTAAACAACCTTGGAGTCAAGGTTCTGATTATACTTGAACTTGAAAGGGGAGATAGGTTCTTGTGGTTTGGAAATCTTTTGGGAATGTTGCAGAGAAATAAAGTTTAGTCTACCAGTTCCTTCAAAAGTGTGCTATATCATGTTGTCCTCTGTATTGACTCCTTGCTGCCTGCCCTTATCTTGGACCATTTACCATATAGTACATACTCTGCCTGCCCTGACCTTGGCCTGTCCCTGACTATGGTTCTGCCTGACCCTTCTGTGCTATGGACCAGCATCTCTGACCCATGTGGATAATCTGTCAATCATACAGAGATACTCAATAACAATTTGCTCAGGCCAAAGATGGAACTATCAGAAGTATATAAGGAGCTGACTGTTCTGTGTGGCTCCCTGGAGCAACTCCTGCAGTACCTGCATACCGTCTTGGCCCACTCGGACTGCTGGTCTGGTACTGTCATCTCCTGCCACAGTGCCTGATGACATTAGCTTTTGTATCCTTGTTGGCTGGACAGAAAGGTAGGACGAAGTCAAAGTGTGCGAAAAACAGTGACTATTTCGTCTGCCACTGGGCAGACTATATGCAAGTTAGGTTCTTGTTGTCAGTGTAGATTACGACTAGATGGCTGGCCCCCTTCCAGAAAATAACATCAATCTTCTAGCACCATTGTAATTGCAATCATCTCCCTGTTATTAATGAAGTAGTTATGTTCAGCTGGGGAGAAAAGAAGTCACAGATGACCATTTTACTGGAGGAACTCTTCTAGGAGAGAACAGCTCCAGTACCTACCAAGAACATATCCAACTCCAAGAAGAACTACTTTGAGACATTGTAGGGGGGTTGGGGGTGCAAAATCAAGGCAAAATAGAAGGTCTGTTTGAGGTTCTAGAATGCTGATTCTACATCATATGGCCATAAACTCCTTTGCAGGAGAAAGCAGAGATAGGAGCAGTCAGCGTGAAAATGTGCAGGATAAATTATTGGTAGTAATTAATGAATCCTAGGAATCACCAGTGGGTCGGGGCCACTTAAAGACCCATGACAGCTTCTCAGGATCCATAGACATGCTCTTATCTGAAATTATGTAACCCAGGAAGGTTAAGTACATCTTCTCAAACTGACATTTCTCAAATTTGTCATATAAACTGTTCTCAGGCAAACTCTGGAGGACTGTGCAGACATGCCTATGATGCATAGGGAAGACAAGGATATTGTCCAGGTAGACCACTGACAAGCACAGAGAAGGCCCCGGAATATGTTGTTAACAAACTCTAGGAAAACCACTGGAGCATTACAGAGTCAAAGGGCTAACAATATCACAAATACCCCTGCAGTGGGTGCTCGGTATCAATATATACAAATCCCTATTGCTACCCACTGTCCCTTAAAACATCCTTTCATTAAACACCACGTAAAATGGATAATTTTACTGGTATATAACACAAACAGTATGAGTTTTCATTTGTTGTGTTTTATACCGGTAAATAATCCATTTTAAAGGGGTTGTCTGGGTTCAGAGCTGAACCCGGACATATCCCCTTCTTCACCCAGGCAGCCAATGCTCTGAATTGCGCAGGGCAAGGGCTTTTTCATTAAATCCAGTGACGTACCGAGTCTCTGCCTAGCAGTGTTGCCAGTGACATCACCGGCACTAATGGGCGGACTTGAGTGCTGCCCTAGCCTGTAAATTGCTTAGAGATTTGTATAAAGGTCAAAGGAAATCCCAAGGTATTTGTAGTGGCTTTCTCAGGTGTTAAATATGGTTTTCCACTCGTCCTCTTCACATATCTGAATTAAACTGTAAGACCCCCAAAGGCAAAACTTCTTAGAGATCTTGGCTCCATGGAACCTGTCAAATAGTTTGGAGATCATCAGCAGAGGGTACTTGTTCTTAATGGTTATTTTATTCAGGCTGCGGTAGTCAGTGCACGGCCAAAGAGAGCCATCCTTCTTTTTATCGAGGAACAACTCGGTTCCTGCTGGACAGGAAGACTTCCATATGAACCCTCTTTCCAGGTTCTCCCTGACATATTCTGACATAGCCTGAGCCTCAGGTAGAGACAAAGGATAGACTCCCCTAGAAGCAGGAGTTGTCCCTGGCAAAAGATCAGTGGAGCAATGAGTCTTTTTGTTAAAGATATAGCAGACATCAGTGGAAGGCAGACCTTGTAGACTCTGGGGAACTTGTAGAGGAATTGATGGCTGTACCGTGGCCAATTAGCAAGAGTGACAATGAGGTTCCCAATGCAGAATGTCACAAACCATCAGGTGTGAACCCACTGTGCCATGTGACCAAACTCCTATAAGGGCATTGTCTAAGTGAATTCCTCATTCTTCGCAGTACCTGATGGTGGGGATAGACTTTCACGAGGGGTACACCAGGTTGCTACCTCTTGAGGAGGATTGGAACATGAGGCAGCTGGTCAAGGCGGACCTTGGTACCCGAAGTACAGTCATAGTCAGTAGGCCAAGCCGTAACCAGGAGTGACAGTGCAGGACCAATGAGGGATGAGGCAGAGATGAAGTCAAACAAGCAATGGGTAAGGGCAGGTGGTAAAGGTACAAGTCAGGCAACAGGAGAGTCGAGGCAAAGCAGGCAAGGATCAAACAGGTAGCGGAATCCAGAAACACAAGGCACGCTGTATAGCCCTGCTGGGCCCACACTACCCTCCCCTCTCCCCTTTACTGAGGCACAGAGAGCGCCACACTATAAGGGGAGCGCATAGTATAAGGGGTGGATAACCCCTCCCCCTCTATCTTCAAAGGCCTTAGCCCCAACTATTGAAACTCAGTGTGGAAGGGACGGTGGCCATCTTAAGGAGACGCCATCTTAAGGCTGCTTAGGCTAAAGGAACATTACTAGGTGCAGAAGTACAGGTGAATCTGACGCCCAGCAAACCTGGGGAGAAATCTTGCTTTGCAGGACTGCAACATCACTAGCTCCCTCTTGTTAAATCAGACTGCGGACACATGCCGCAGACATCCTAAAGGTGGTGTAGTTCGGCTTCCCTATGTAGCCACCTGGCTTTCTAACCCAATTTTTTTCACCACAATAGCAGAACTTCTCACCAGACTTGCGGCACGAAAGCTCATACTGACAGTGGATATTAATACTGCACTTGATCCGCAATTGGACAGGTCAAACTCTAGATCTCAACAATCTCCGGCCTCTCGCGCAGCATTGCAGTTTATGGAAAGTCTACACCTATTTGCAGGGGCGGTCTTGGGCACCACGCATCCTATGCATTTGCGTAGGGCCCCCGACGTCCAAGGGGGCCCCCACGCTCCGCTCTTGTGCCAGTGCCCAAGACCGCCCAGCTGTCACTTACTGCATTTGTCCGCCGCTGCGCACGGACCGGCCTCACTGCGGCTGCGCGCACCGCACCCGCTCACTCTCAAGTCCGGAAGTGAAGAAGGAAGCTTGCGCAGCCGCAGAGAGGCCGGTCCGCACAGCAGAACACAAACTCTGCGGCTGCGCGTCAGTGTCCCATCCCAATCCCAGCACGTGGCCCAGCCCAGCCAATAGTGAGCTGGGAGTCTGGGAAGACAAGTGTGTGAAAAACACAGATATAAGACAAGTGTGTGAAAAACAGATAGGAGAGTGACATACGATAAGTGTGGAAAAAACACATTCTTTCATTGTTTAACAGTGAGTTAATTGTTAATTGTTTGACAGTATTTTATTGTTAAAAAAGTCTTTGATATGTGGGGGGGGCGTGTCATTGGGGGGGTCATCAGAGGGCGTGTCATCAGGGGCTTGACGCGTCATTGGAGGGGGGGGCCCCCCGGACACAACTTCGCTTAGGGCCCCAGAAATGCCAAGACCGCCCCTGCCTATTTGACACATGGAGAACAATACATAATGAGACCCAAGAATATAGCTGTTATTCCAAGGTTCACGACTCATTTTCGCATATTGACCTAATGCTGACCTCTATCACCCTATTAGATAACTTGGTAGATGTTACAGTACACCCTATAGCAATTTCAGACCACGCACCAGTCACAGTCACGGTCCAAGCACTACAACCACAAAAACGATCCCGCCTGTGGAGGTTCCCCACATATCTCTCTGAATCGGAGGATTTTAGGGCATATCTTAACCCCTTCAAGACACAGCCAGTTTTCACCTTAAAGGGAATCTATCACAAAAACCTGTTCTATATTTTATTTATGCTAAAAAAATCTATTATATATTTGTAAGAAATAATAAATAAATAAATAAATAAATAAAAATTCCAATGTGTGAAATATTATAAATAAATATTAGATTTTACCATATTTACCATCTTTAGTCACCAGGGGGAGCTCTGCTGGCCAAATGAGGCTTTGAGCAACCTGTAAGTAGGCATGCTGCAAAAAAGTGGGTGGTACCAATGACATCACCAATTCACACCTTCAGCGGTGACATCACTGCTTCAGCAAGATAAGATGAGACAATGGCTTTGTTACAAAAACACAGATCTCTGCTCCTCAGGCTCCTCCCCCACTGGTCACATGGCTGATTACATCACTAAGGTCCTACAGCCCCAAGAACCTCCATCTACTCTGTTTCTGAGTCCTGGGCTGCTCACCCCAGCAGTACACTCAGCAAAAATTGTCTGCACTGCTGGGGTGAGCTGCCATAGAATTTAGAACAGGCAGCCTAATGAAGACAAGGACGCTGCTGCAGGAGTGAGGAGCAGGCACAGGAGCTGGGCTTCCCCCAGCAGCAAGGAGGGAGGACCTGGCTGTGTGTTACTGGTGTCATCACAGGGGCGGGCTCACATCTTCCATTCATTCTCTATAGGGTCGGCAGCGACTGAGGAAACCTATGTACATACCTGCCGTAAGTGAGGTGCCATTGTGTTGTAAACCCAGACTGTCACACTTTACTTCCAACATGGCAGCCCCCATGTAAGGCAAGAAAACTGAATAAAAAAAAAAACATTTACACAATTTGAAAAATACATTATGTTAAAACCTGCTTTTGTTATGTTGTAAAACATATCAAAATTTGTTTCTTCGCGATAGCGTCCCTTTAAGGACCAAGCTACATTTTTCAAATCTGACATGTTTCACTTTATGTGGTAATAACTCTGGAACGCTTTTACTTATCTAAGCGATTCTGAGATTGTTTTCTCGTGACATATTGTACTTCATGTTAGTGGTAAAATTGAGTCAATATGTTTCACCTTTATTTTTAAAAAATTCCAAAATTTACAGAAAATTTGGAAAAATTCATAAATTTTTGAAATTTGAATGTCTCTGCTTTTAAAGCAGATTGTGATACATCATAAAATAGTTGTTACTGTACATTTCCCAGATGTCTACTTCGTGTTGGCATCATTTAGTAAGCTTCATTTTATTTTTCAGGAAGTTAGAAGGCTTAGAATTTTAGAAGCAATTCTTAAAATATTTAAGAAAATTTCCAAAACCCATTTTTCAAAGACCAGTTCAGTTATCAAGTCACTTTGTGGCGCTTACATAATAGAAACCACCCATAAATGACCCCATTTTAGAAACTACACCCCTCAAGTTAATCAAAACTGATTTTACAAACTTTGTTAACCCTTTAGGTGTTCCACAAGAATGAAAGGAAAATGGAGGTGAAATTTCAAAAATTCACTTTTTTGGTTAACAGCCAAAGAAAACTCAATATTTATTACCCTGATTCTGCAGTTTACAGAAATACCCCACATGTGGTGGTAAACTGCTGTAGGGGAACATGGCAGGGCGCAGAGGGAAAGGAATGCCATATGGATTTTGGAGGGCAGATGTCGCGGGGATAATTTTAAGTTGCCATGTCACATTTGAAGACCCCCTGATGCACCCCTAGAGTAGAAACTCCCAAAAAGTGACCCCATTTTCTAAACTACAAGATAAGGTGACAGTTTTATTGGTACTACTTTGTGGTACATATGATTTTTGATTGCTCAGTATTACGCTTTTTGTGAGGCAAGGTAACAAAAAAATGGCTGTTGTGGCACAGTTTTTATTTTTTGTTTTTTACTGAGTTCTCCTGACAGGATAAATCATGTGTTGCTTTTATAGAGCAGGTTGTTACAGACGTGACAATACCAAATATGTGTATTTTTTTCTGTTGTTTCAGTTCTACATAATAAAGCATTTTTCAAAACAAAAATTATGTTTTTGTGTCTTCATTTTCTAAAAGCTACATTTCTTTTATTTTTCTACCGATCGTCTTGTGTAGGGGCTCATTTTTTGAGGAAAGAGTTGACGTTTTTATAGGTAGCATTTTTGGGTACATATGATTTTTTGATCACTCAATATTACACTTTATGTGGCAAAGTGAACAAAAAAAATGGTAGTTTTGGCAGAGTTTTTATTTTATTTTTTTTATGAAATTCACCTTAGGGGTTAAATAATGTGATATTTTTATAGAGCAGGTTTTTACGGACGCGGTGATACCTAATATGTCTACTTTTTTTATGTATTTTAGTTTTACACAATAAAATAATTTAAAAAAAATATCATGTTTTGGCATCTCCATTTTCCGAAAGCTATATATTTTTTTTATTTTTTGGGCTATTATCTTATGTAAGGGCTCATTTTTTGCAGGAACAGATGACGGTTTGATTGGTACCATTTTGGGGTGTGTATGACTTTTTGATCGCTTGTTATAACAGTTTTTGTGATGAAAGGTGACAAAAATGGCATTTTTTGCACAGTTTTTATTTTTATTTTTTATGGTGTTTTATGGTAAGTCATATAATATTTTTATAGAGGAAGTCATTACGGACGTGGAGATACCTAATATGTCTACTTTTTTACATTTATTTAAGTTTCACACAATAATAGCTTTTTTGACGAAAACAAAATCATGTTTTAGTGTCTCCATTTTTTGAAAGCCATATTTTTTTATCTTTTGGGCGATTGTCTTAGGTAGGGTCTCATTTCTTGCGGGAAGAGATGACGGTTTTATTGGTACTATTTTGGGGTACATATGTTGTTTTGATCGCTTAGAATTACACTTTTTGTGATGAAGGTGACAAAAAAATTGCATTTTTGGCACAGTTTTTTTTTTTTTTACGGCGTTCACCTGAGGGCATAGATCATATGATATTTTTATAGAGCAGGTTATTACGGACGCGGTGATACCTAACATGTATACTTTTTTTTACTTTTTTTTTAGTTTTACACAATAAAAGCATTTTTGAAGGAAAAAAAATCAGGTTTTAGTGTCTCCATATTTTGAAAGCCATATTTTTTTATCTTTTGGCCGATTGTCTTAGGTAGGGTGTTGTTTTATGCGGGAAGAGATGACGGTCCTATTGGCACTATTTTGGGGTACATACGTCTTTTTGATCGCTTGGAATTACACTTTTTGTGATGTAAGGTGACCAAAAAATTGGATTTTTGCTCCGTTTTTTTAATTTTTCACCTGAGGTGGGAGATCATGTGATATTTTCATAGAGCACTTTGTGACGGACGCGGCGATACCTAATATGTGTGTTTTTTACATTTTTTTTTTAAACATTATTTTATGGTGAGGGGGCTTTTTTCTTTTTTTTACTTGAAACTTTATTTTTTTTATTAAAAAAACACTTTTTTCACTTTTATTTACTTTTTACATTTGTCCCACTATGGGACTTCACATTTTTAGGGTTTGATCCCTGTTTCAATTCAGTACAATACAGGGGCGGACTGGCAACTTAAAGTGGCCCTGGAAAAAATATTAAAAGTGGCCCTGTTTTGTTTTCAGGTCCAAACTGATTGAAGGCAGGGCTAGCAATACCATATTGTGGTACTTTATACCACCCCAACAGAGCCAAATACCACTTCCAGCACAAAATATATTCCAAAAAACTTCCATCGGCAGGCTGTGAGGAGGGCCTAGGTGGCCCCCTGGACATCACCCCACCGGGAAATTTCCCTGTAAGGTCTATGGCCAATCCACCCCTGGTACAATACATTTTGTATTTTACTGAATGGAACTGTCAGCGTCTCACAGTTCGGAGGCTAACATGCAGAGCTGAATGGTGTACTGAATTTCAGTGAGGCTGCCCTGATGGAGACTCAAAAGCATACACTCACCGGCCACTTTATTAGGTACACCTGTCCAACTGCTCGTTAACACTTAATTTCTAATCAGCCAATCACATGGTGACAACTCAGTGCATTTAGGCATGTAGACATGGTCAAGACAATCTCCTGCAGTTCAAACCGAGCATCAGTATGCGGAAGAAAGGTGATTTGAGTGCCTTTGAACGTGGCATGGTTGTTGGTGCCAGAAGGGCTGGTCTGAGTATTTCAGAAACTGCTGATCTACTGGGATTTTCACGCACAACCATCTCTAGGGTTTACAGAGAATGGTCCGAAAAAGAAAAAACATCCAGTGAGCGGCAGTTCTGTGGGCGGAAATGCCTTGTTGATGCCAGAGGTCAGAGGAGAATGGGCAGACTGGTTCGAGCTGATAGAAAGGCAACAGTGACTCAAATTGCCACCCGTTACAACCAAGGTAGGCAGAAGAGCATCTCTGAACGCACAGTACGTCGAACTTTGAGGCAGATGGGCTACAGCAGCAGAAGACCACACCGGGTGCCACTCCTTTCAGCTAAGAACAGGAAACTGAGGCTACAATTTGCACAAGCTCATCGAAATTGGACAGTAGAAGATTGGAAAAACGTTGCCTGGTCTGATGAGTCTCGATTTCTGCTGCGACATTTGGATGGTAGGGTCAGAATTTGGCGTCAACAACATGAAAGCATGGATCCATCCTGCCTTGTATCAACGGTTCAAGCTGGTGGTGGTGGTGTCATGGTGTGGGGAATATTTTCTTGGCACTCTTTGGGCCCCTTGTACCAATTGAGCATCGTTGCAACGCCACAGCCTACCTGAGTATTGTTGCTGACCATGTCCATCCCTTTATGACCACAATGTACCCAACATCTGATGGCTACTTTCAGCAGGATAATGCGCCATGTCATAAAGCTGGAATCATCTCAGACTGGTTTCTTGAACATGACAATGAGTTCACTGTACTCAAATGGCCTCCACAGTCACCAGATCTCAATCCAATAGAGCATATTTGGGATGTGGTGGAACGGAAGATTCGCATCATGGATGTGCAGCCGACAAATCTGCGGCAACTGTGTGATGCCATCATGTCAATATGGACCAAAATCTCTGAGGAATGCTTCCAGCACCTTGTTGAATCTATGCCACGAAGAATTGAGGCAGTTCTGAAAGCAAAAGGGGGTCCAACCCGTTACTAGCATGGTGTACCTAATAAAGTGGCCGGTGAGTGTAGATGCAGGTGCAAACACTGCAGCTGGAACTGGTAGTACCAGAGTGGCAGTGGACAAGGGCTGAAATATTATAGACATAAGGAGTTGCTCTTGGGGAACACATTGGTTTTTCAGCTCCTTGAATACCTCAGACAGCCCCAACCAGTGTGGACATGGGAGTTCCATGGCCTGAGCAAACTGTAACGCAGTGAAACATTTGGACTGTAACATTGAGGACTGTGGACACAGTGGTCAACCAAGGAAACATAGTACATCAGATAAAACACATCATGCTTTCCATTGAAATCGTAAAAGGTCCAGTTGTGCCATCCGCTCAGAACTGGTAGAAACCAGTTGGACCCAAATATACCATCTACTCTTTGGAGAAGTATGTCCAAAAGTTGCCTTCATGGAAGAATTGCTGCCAAAAAGCCATACCTTTAATTTGGAAACGAACAAATCACTCAAATGTGCATGAAAACATAAACACAACTAAGGTGTCAAAATTTGAAATATTTGGCTGCAACAGAAGACACTTTTCACTGAAGGGCTGGAGACTGATACAATAATGGGCGTCTGCAGGCAACAGTGAAGCCTTCATATTAGTCTGGGCCAGATGGAAAAGAGGGAAGTGAAAGACTACAACCAGAGAAGATGTTATCAGAGAAGATGATACCAGAGTTATTGGACTGAGTTATTTATCCTCTGGTTTCAGATGATCAGTGCGGTATTTACCTGTACTGTGTATGGTGGTCACGTTAAAATTTTATTATTTCTAGGTATATGTACTACTGATGGAGCAATATTATTCAGGGACATGGTTTATTGTTGGATGACAGAATTGCTCTTGGTTGATACATCTACCTATGGTGACCTAGGGGTAGGACTGTAACATTGCTCCCAAAGTGTCAATGTCAGGAGCTCCACTAACGTAGCCTCTCTAACATGAGAAGGAACCACAGTGCTTCTCATACCACCCACATTTCTACAATGTGTTCCTACACTTACATGTAGGGTGGCCACCTGACTGGTAAACCACCAGCCTAGCCGGTATTTTATTTTTACTGGCCCATTCAAATGCTGGTAAGTTCCCTTCGCTGCTTAGGAGTCCTTTTTCTGCTTTCTGGAAGTTCTCTGCTTTATAAATGACAATGAGGTGAAACCGTTTATACTTAAAGGGGTTGTCCAAGTTATTTTTTTGTTTTTGTGTGTTTCTAACTAAGCAAATGTAAGGGGTTTTCAATTCACTTACTTCATCTACAGTGGCCCCGTTTTCCTAGTTATCTGAACATTACATGACCTGTGACGTCAGCTTCTCCCCAGCTTTCATGACATTCTGTGCACAGGTCTGAGGTAGCAGGTGGAGAAGGGGTGCCTCTGTGCACCAAAAGTCACTATGAAGGCTGTGCTGGTGGGAGTGATAAGCCACACCCTCCTCCCTATCTGCTGGCTTAGCTCTCTGCCCTGGGTCTTCCCTCCCACTGGATTATTCAGCAAAGTTTAACCCCTCCTACCATAAGCAGCACAGACTCAGGGTTGGAGACTCTGCCTCAGGTACTGAGCAGCTGCAGGGTTTACTCTTCTCTAGACACTGATGAGACAAATGCTGTGCACAGGATGCTCCTTCCCTCCTCACCCTGCAAACACAGAGCTGACAAAGACTGGAGGAGTTCTCTCCTCTGTACTCCTCTACTGGCTTTGAGGAGGTGTCTGCAGAGCATTGCAGAAGAAGAGGTAGGGGAAAGATTTTTTGTTACCTGACATAACAAAAAGTGCAACACCAAGGGATCAAAAAGGCTCCTCATAATAGTACCAATCAAACAGTCATCTCATGCTACAAAAGATGAGCCCCTACATAAGACAATCGGCCAAAATGTTCAAAAAAACTATGGCTCTCAGAATATGGAGACACTAAAACAGGTTTCAAAAATGCTTTTATTGTGTAAAAACGTAAATAAAAAAAGTATACATTAGTCTATAACAACCTGCTCTATAAAAATATCACATGGCCTAACCTCAGGTGCACACCGTAAAAAAAAATACAATAAAAACTGTGCCATTTTTTGCCACCTTATATCACAAAAAATGTAATACTAAGCAATCAAAAAGTCATTTTTGACATTTCACCCTTAAATAGTACCAATCAAACCGTCACCTCATCCTGCATAAAAATGAGCCCCTACACAAGACAATCGGTAAAAAAATATAAATACTATGGCTCTCAGAATATAGAGACACTAAACTTTTTTTTCCCAAAAATGCTTTATTATATAAAACAAAAAACAACAGACAAAAAAGTACACATATTTGATATAGTCGCGTCCATAACAACCTGCTCTATAAAAATATCACTTGATCTAACCTGTCAGATGAGCGTAACATGGAGCAATAAAAAATCATATGTACCCTAAAATAGTACCAACAAAACTGCCACCTTATCCCGTAGTTTCCAAAATAGGGTCACTTTTTTGGGGGGAGTTTCTACTGTAGGGGTGCATCAGGGGACCAATTCAGAACTTCCAAAAAACCATTAGGCACTCCTTTTCTTCTGCGCCCTTACGTCAGTTTACTACTACATGTGTGGTGTTTCTGTAAATCGCAGAATCCTGGTAATAGATATTGAGCATTGTTAGGCTGTTAACCCTTGATGTGTTACAGAAAAAAAAATGGATTAAATCTGCCAAAAAAGTGAAATTTAGAAATTTAATCTCCATTTTCCTTTAATTCTTGTGGAACACCTAAAGGGTAGTAAAGTTTGTAAAATCAGTTTTGAATAACTTGAGGAGCGTTGTTTCTAAAATGGGGTCATTTATAGGTGGTTTCTAATATGTAAGCCCCACAAAGTGATTTCAGAACTGAACTGGTCCTTAAAAAGTGAGTTTTGGAAACTTTGCTTCTAAAATTCATTGACATTTTCAAAATGATGCCAACATAAAGTTGACATATGGGAATGTTAAAGGGGTTGTCCAAGTTATGACAAAAATATATAGCACTGTAAATCTGATGGGCAGCAATATATAACTAAGTTAAGCAAGTTTTAGGCAAAAAAAAATCCATATTTCCTAATTTCCCTGGTTCTCTTCTGGTCTTTGTTTACATGCAATAACAACAATCTCAGCCCCTCCCCCTTCTCCCCCCCTCTCTGCAAAGGGAATGAATACAAGTGCTGAGTGACATGTCTGCCTTCTGGAATACTCAGCAGCATGTTGTATGTGTAGGACTACAAGTCCCAGCTGTACAATGACACTGCTGATACACACAGGAAATTCTCCCTACCTGTTCTTGTACAATACAATTCCTCTACAGCTCTTGTGCCCAGCATTTGTCTCCTCTCACTGCTGCAGCTACTGTTTGTTGTAAAGCCTTGAGCCCTTAGTGTGTTCTGGCTGAAGGGGTTAATGTTTTATCTGAAGGAATCCAGGGAGAGAGCAGATAGCAGCCCGGCAAAGAAAGGGGGCGTGGCCAGTGACGTCTCGTGTACAGACTGTTATCTGAACTCTGAGGCTTGTGAACGAAACATCACAGAGCAGAGAGATAAGGTGACATCACAGGTCATGTGACCCTCAGTCAACTCTGAGAAACCAGCAGCTTTAGAAACACAAAGTATATGGGAAAGTTGTTATACCTGACAAGTTAGAAACATATAAATAACAAAAAAATAACTTGGACAACCCCTTTAAGTAAAAAATATTTTATGAGGTATCATTTTCTGCTTTAAAAGCAGAGAAATTGACATTTTGAAAATTGCTAATTTTTCCACATTTTTAGTAAATTTTTCATTATTTTATAAATAGGTTTATAAAAAAGGTGAAATATATTGACTCAAATTGACCACTGCAATGAAGTACAATGTGTCACGAGAAAACAGTCTCAGAATGGCCTGGATAAGTAAAAGTGTTCCAAAGTTATTACCACATAAAGTGACACATGTCAGATTTGCAAAAAATGGCCTGGCCAGGAAGGTGAAAACTGTCCCGGAGTAGAAGGGGTTAATAACTAAAAACCTCAATATCCCATCTATAATGTACTGGTGTCTACAGGCACCTCTCTGTATATAACAGGACATTACGTAGTTGCTTTTTCTGGAGGATAGAAGCAGAAATATAATTTTTAGTAAATGCAAAAAAAAATGAATGGCACAAAATATGTGACAATAATCATAAAACTGTC
Source organism: Rhinella marina (assembly GCA_900303285.1). Taxonomy (NCBI): domain Eukaryota; kingdom Metazoa; phylum Chordata; class Amphibia; order Anura; family Bufonidae; genus Rhinella; species Rhinella marina. The sequence continues at coordinate 48,552 of ONZH01010966.1, read as the reverse complement.
CCTTAGGGCTCATGTACACGACCGTATCTATTTTGCAGTCCGCAAAAAACACGGATGACGTCCGTGTGCATTCCGTATTTTGCACAACAGAACAGCAGGCCCCTAATAGAACGGTCCTATCCTTGTCCATAATGCGGACAATAATAGGACATGTTATCTTTTTTTGCGGAACGGAAATACGGACAAACGGAAACGGAATGCACATGGAGTAACTTCCATTTTTGCGGACCCATTGAAATGAATGGTTCCGCATATGGTCCACAAAAAAAACCCGGAACGGACACAGAAAGAAAGAAAATACATTCGTGTGCATGAGCCCTTATAGAACAAAAAAACGGAAGCCCCATCTGCATGTAAAGGAGAAGAGGGGCAGTCAGTTTTGAAGAGGAAGCAGTGTTTGCAGCTGTGCCACTACCTCCTCCTCAAATAGGGGTGCTGAGAGTTGGACCCCCACCAATCTGATATTGATGACCAGAGGATCAGTCACTGATGACATAGCACTGCTCAACCCCTTAAAAAGTGGAAAACAATATATTTTTTTAAGTGCAAAATTCAAAACCACGGGTGTTAAGTGACACCCCAAAAACCACACCCCCTATGTACCCTAAACTTGGCAGCTTTATTGCTCAGGGAGGCACAAGGCAATCTAGAAGGTGTCACACAAGTCCCATCACTGCATCTTAAGAAGACGACTGCCCTCTTAGTGTGAAGGCATCATTCTCACACCCTGGGACAAACCCCATTGATTTAAAAGGCATGCTGCTGGCGACGTGGATGTCGCCTGATTGTCATGTGTTGCGCAGCGGCTGACAGGAAGAGACAGCTGTTACCGCTTAGGAGCATGTGACAGTGGGCGGGGCTCAGTCCGCCGTTGTGCTTCGGCCACGCCCCTTAGTTTAGCTGCTCTTGCATGTCGCAGGAGCTGCAGGTCGCCTCAGTGACTGGGGAAGTTGTCGCGCAGGGTAGACTGGGAGAACGAGCTGCGCTCGATAATCGCAGCGACTGCAGACATTTCCTCGCTGTCACCCACGCCGGCGCGGTGACGTACAGCAGCAGGGCGGGGGGCATGGTGCATAGTTCTAGGTGGCGCCCTGACTTCTCGTTTTAGGAGGCTCTCTGCGCTTTTCCCTCCCCAAAGAGGTGTTGACCTGACGTAGCTAATGAACCGGCTGACTCAGGTAGGAAGGGAGGCCGCCAGACCCGCCTGTGTTCCGGAAGCCCTGCTGTAACGCGCACTCCTTCTCTCTCCACAGAAAATGTCGGGCCTGCAGCTGAACTTCACTCCTTTAAAGGAGCCTCTAGGTTTCATCAAGGTGCTGGAGTGGGTGAGTATGAGGGGAGCCCCTGAGGGGGCGGGTGCTTGCAATTACATTTAGGGGATCCCTGCAGTCACATATGGCCCTGTTACTGGAGCCCGTTCACACTGTGCAGCCGGCTCTGGATGGGCGCTGGCTTGGCTGACTTATTTGCCAAGTGTGGGCGGAGCTGCTGTCACAGGATCAGGAGGTGAGATTGTCCTGCAGATGTGGCTCCTCACACAATGGAGCCAGAACCTGCAGGACCCCCAGCTTCTAACCCAGATCTGTTCTGGATGCACAGGGATAGCAGATGATTTACTGACACTGCCATCTCAGGACAGACTGATGGCGCATCAGAGGCACAGATCTGCCCATACTAGAAATGTTACAGCTGATGACTGATCAGGCTCAATTAAATGGGTTTTTCTCAATACAAGACAGTGATGGCATGTCATCACTATTAGGACCCTTGCACTGAATCCTGACCCATTCATTTCAATGGGGCTTTTCACATGGGTGAATTTTTTCACGCATCAGTTCGCCGTTGCGTGAAAATCGCAGCATGTTCTATATCCTGCGTTCTTCACGCAGCCCTGGCCCCATTGAAGTGGATGGGGCTGCGTGAATAATGCATTGCATCCGCACGCGGATTCACTGATGGTTGCTAAGAGATGTTGTTTTTAAACATTCAGTTTTTTATCACGCGCGTGAAAAACGCAGTAAAACGCTTCGCACCCGCGCGGAAAAAACTGAACGAACGTACGTAAACGCAGTCAAAACTGGTTGCGTGCGGATTTTCCGGAACGCATCCGGACTGAATCCGTGACGCCCGTGTGAAAGAGGCCTTAGAAAACTAGTTAGTAATTAGTCTACTTAGTCTAGTGCTTGCACACTATAGGAAAAAACGCTGGCCTCTCTGGTGGCCAGGGAGCTCACATAGGCTACTGCTTTTTTTGTAATGTACTCACTTGAAAACCACTATAATATGGTAACCAGATACGTTTTTTTTAATCTAAACATTTAAAATACATATACAAAAGAAAGCTGTTTCATCTAATGTCACCTGATGATAAAATATTGTATTTTCTTCTCTAGTTCTTTTCCATCTTCTCATTTGCTACATGTGGTGGATACAGTGGCCAAACCAGTTTAAATGTGTCCTGCCTCCCTAATATGACAGACAACAAAAGTATTGAAGCTTCCTTTGCATATCCTTTTAGGTAAGTAGTATTACAGACTATCATCCCTGACGTGTAAATGATATGGCAGGCAAGTGACCTGAGCAGAAGCCTCAAGGTGAATCCATATAGGACATCTCTTCACCGTCTATATTTTAATAGTTTGGGTGTTTTGGGATGTTCCTTTTTATTATGGAGAAAAGCAGGGTGATTTGAATTTACCTTTTTTTTATATTTTTTAAAATTACTCTTTTTAAACTTTTATTAAGTCCCCTTAGGGGACTTGAACATGCAAATGTTAGATTGTTTGTCCCATAGTTTGCAATGAATTACCATTGCAGCCTATGGGAAATTCAATATGTTTGCCACAGAAACTACTGCTGTGGCAGCCTCTTATCCTTCAGAGGGACTTATGCTACCACTGGAAACGAACAGCACCTGGGGAAAGTCGTCAGACGTGACCACAACATCTGAGGTGTTAAATGTCTGTGATAGGCACAAACTTGGCGGCTATGTTGCCTGCTGCTTCTGAAGTTGGGATGGGGTTATAGTAACATACTCTGATATCCGCCCCCACAGAAGTGAAAGGAGCAGTGACCGCGCTTGCCATTCATTTCTTTGGGACTTCCAATGATAGATGAGCGCTGTTTCGGCTATTTTCAGCTGTCCCATTTAAATAAGGGAGGCTGCGCATGTGCAGTGCGCCCTCCTTCACTTTGCTGGCTCCGTTCTAAAGTTAGGTGCGGGTCTTAGAGGTGGAGCACATCCTAGCAATATGACCTCAATGTATGAGATGAGACAACCCCTTTAAGTTACATTATGTAAATAGCGGTGCATGTAGTGCCTACCAGTGGCTTTATTCCAGAGATAGGAACTCCTCCACTGAAACATGTGACGGACATTCAAGCTCCCTGACTTTTATAGCCTCTTATGTGTAGACTGCAAGTCTCTTTTTCTGCTCATTCCTTTGAGGTTATCAATATGAGCCTCATAGGATGCAATCAAGAGACTTCCAGTCAATACAAAAACGCTGTGTCAGTGAGGCCTAGTTCACACGTCAGTGTTTGGTCAGTTATTTCCATTAGTTATTGTGAGCCAAATCAAAGATCGGGTGCAAATCTTTCACTATATCGATGTGGAGGCTTTACTCCTGGTGTCACCAACTCAAGTGTAAACTAGGCCTATGGCTGAATACCGGTCCCATGGTGCAGTGGAGGACTGGAACACAACTCCTATGTCCCAAATAAAACCACCTGCCCTACTATTCACATCATGTAACAAAAAAAAGGTGGAGTGCTTCCTTGGCCTGTCCTCTTTTTATGCCATCAGTATCTGATCGGCAGGGATCTTACATACCCACTTCTCAGCTGTTCTGTAGTAGCTCCAATCCCACAACTACAGCTCTGTCCATTGTGTAGTGCACAGAGATGCCAGTGAATTGAGTACACAAAGCTGTAGTTCTGCTGGAGCTACAGCTGAACATTGGCAATCGAATATCGATGGCCTGTCATGAGTATAGACAGTCAATATGAGGACTAGAACACTCCAAGTGAAAAAAAAAAAAAACAGTAGACCCAGAACATAAAAACAGATTAGAACAAAAGTGTGTGTCTGTACCTAGTTCAAACTGGACAAATTTGATGCATCCCTTTTAAGAATAGGAAACTATGGCAGTGGGCAAAGTTGATTATTGGACAACGTTACCTTGCTTGACTGATCTCAATTTCTGCTGTTCCATGCAGATGGCAGTGTGGTCATTTGGTATATACCACATGGGTCTTATGTCGGTGGTTTATACTCCCGGTTGTGCAGTGTCATGAATGATATTGATGACTATCCTCAGGATTGATCAGGAACATCATATGGTTGGAGGTCTGACTCCAGGCACCCCCACAGATCAGCTGTTTGAAGAGGCCGTGGTGCTTGTTTGAGTGCTACGTCCTCTTCAGTATTTACCTGCACGCCATCTAGATTGTAGCAGTGGTAATAACAGCTCCTTCTCACTTTCAAGTGAATGGGACGAACATCTGATCAGCTAATCATTGTGGATGCTGGCCGGAGCTGCTGATCAGGTATTGATGACCTATGCTGAAGACAGGTCTTCATTATCATGACACTGCTCATCACCTTTAAAGTGTATCTGTCTGTAATTAAGAGGCAGAAATACTAGGCACTGTGTTCCTTCAGTTGCCATTGGCTCTTCGGGTTACCAGGTGAGGAACACACATACTCAGACTCTCTCTGAGCCCCTACCTTGCTTTCTCTGCTGTCCGAGGACATCCGAGCAGAGATGTTCAAAGCCAAAGATGCTGAGTACTTTAGCCCCTTCATGTTAGCAGTTGGTGGGGTTCTCAGTACCTGGAGTATCTCCACCAATCAAAATTTCTGACATGCCACTTTGTCTTGCTAGAAGTTTTCTGAAATGATAGGCACCTGTTAATGGTATGTGAATGGCTTGCACAGTCCTCTATTGAGTAAGGCACTTTTGGCATCTAGGAGCAGGTTTACAACATTAATCCTCAAGTGGGAAATATTCAGCATCTGTGTGTTGCTTTTATGTCACCTGAGGCCAGAATCTGTAAGGAATGTTAACAGCATCTTGTAGAATTCAGGCTGTTATAAGAACAGAGGATTGGACGGGGCTCAGGCAAAACTGCTGATCAGAGATGGAGCCTAGACAGGAGAAAAACTGGTGTGAAATGCATTGTAGGAGTATTATATTGGCCAAAAATATACCCACATGACAGATTATTCTGAAAAGTCAACTGAAGCGATAAGCGTTATAAAAATGACCTCAATTTATTTGACTTTCCTGCTGTGTGAAGTACTGTTATGGCCCAGAGGACTGGTAGTTACTCCTCTGGTGAGTAATGGTACGTCATGGTGATGGCACAGGTTCAGAAACTCTACTCGTGTCATTGCTTGCAGCTAGCGCCCAGCTCTCACTTGCTAAGTTCAAAGATAATTCTGACAGCGACTGCAGAATTAAAGGTAGGGAGCTCCCACTGTCCTCTGATCAGCACCCAGTGAATGTGAATCCGGGGTTCTGGTTACACAGCGTAGCAGCTAGGGGCCATCTGTCCCACCGTACTATTACATGCATTGTGATACAAATGTATTACAGTGTATAGTACAAGCAATCAAAAGATTGCAGGTTCAAGTCTCCTAAGGGGACTAAAAATGTTGAAAATACTTTTTAAAAATATTTAGCAAAAATAATAAAAGTTAAAAAAACGAGCAAAGTTTATGAGATTGCAAAAATCTCATATACATTTTGCAGATTTTTTTTCTGAAAAAAAAAAAATTCAAGAAATGTAAAATGAATCTTGGGTTGAAAAATATATATTTATTTTTTGGAAAATCATCCAGTGCAAATTTTTTTCTGCCATGTCTGAAGACAGCATAAACTAGTAAAAGTGACTCATATCACAGTGCACTTTGTTTCATGCAGTATTCACTTGCGTGGCAGCAGCAGTGCCCAAGTCCACAGTCCTGGCATTTGAATGCTTCCCCTGCCCTCCTACAGAGGGATGACTGCTTTCTCCTTATACCCTGTACTGGGAGAAAGCTGCTAATCAGGGAGTCTGCTTCACATGGATATCAGGTCCTATAGAGTGAATGTATTGCACGTAGTAGACGAACAGCGCTGAAATTCCACTTCTGAATAGAGATTTTACAAAAACTTCAAAAAACTAAGTACTTGACCCTGTGCTGTTACTGGGGTTTTATGCTGCCCTCATTTCAAAACTGAATGCAACCATAGGAAGGACTATGCTACTAATAATGACTTCTGTGATAACTGCCCATGCAGCTGCTCCTCACAACAGAGAGCCACTCGCCAGTAATGCCCGCCTCACAGCCACATAAACTTTTATTTTTGTGTGTCCTTTTTTTCACTGGTGTTTTTTGTAGTATTTTTATATGAAGAAACGCCAGCTCCAGATCTTGTATAGAAGTCTATGGGAAATATTGAATGCAGAACACACCAGCATTTTTGTAATGGCTTTTTTTGCCCTTGAGGTGCTTTTTGGAAATTCGCAGTGTGCTCTGGCCTTTTTTTTGCAAAGGCATCTTGCTGGTGGTTTTGACCCATAGACATTGGTTCTTTTTTTTTTTTTTTTTGCCTTGCTTGAAAAAAGGCAGAAAGTACCAGTGTGTTCTGTTTTTTTGCGTGGCATTTTTGTTCCCAATACTACTATACAGAGGAAGTGAGATTACAGGATGGTACATGCTTTGGTAAAATGTTTTTAAAAATGTAAGCATTCAAATCATCCATTTCCCTATTAATAAAATAAAAATGATCATTTTCACCGCTGCAACCCAAAAAGCCTGTACTATTAAAATGTAAATGTATTTATTCTGTATATGAACACCGTAACATGAAAAAATGTACTAGTCGACGTTTTCTTGTTGCTTCGCCTCCAAAAAAATTGAATAAAAAGTGATCAAAAACTTATGGGGGTCAGAATTCGGCTATGTAAAAAAATTAAATTACAAAGCTTCATTCCACAGAATGAAGCTGACATGTCCGTTTTATAACATAAGGAACACCGTAAAAAGAAAACTCATAAAATTGTGCCAAAATTGCATTTTTCCCCAATTCTGCCTCATTTAGAATTTTTTTTCCAGCTTCCCACTACATTATATGCAATAGTGAATGGTCCCATTAGAAAGTTCAGCAAAAAAACAAGCGTTCATACATCTATGTGAACAGAAAAATAAAAACGTTATGGCTCCAAGAAGGCAGGAAGTGAAAAACCAAACAAGCAAAACCTGAGTATTGCCCGGGGCTGAATGCGTTATACCATCATTGGGTGAACAGTTTGGTAGCCATTTTAGCCTCATCTACAAACCAGTGTGAACTTGGTGTCTTTGGCCTCATGCACACATTCGTGGACCACTGTCCATGAAAACCCGTCCTGCTGAGTGCACGGCGTCATTGGTTGCTATGACGCTGTGCGCTGTATAGTAATGCACTCGTATGATCTATACCAGTGTATTACTGTACAGCGACTGCGGCACGAAGCGCACGGTGTTATAGCAATCAATAACGCTGTGTGCTCATGCACTCAGCAAGACGGCAGGCTGGGTTGTCACAGACAGTGGTCCACAGATGTGTGCATGAGGACTTGCGGGCAGTTCATTTAGATCTCTAGTGAAGTCATCTGTATGACTTAAAGGGAGTCTGTGACCTACTTTAAGCGTTCTAGACTGCTCATATCACGTTATTGCGCAGTTCTTCCCACATTTATACAGTACCTTTATTGTATATGTCCCCCATAGAGAAGCTGGAAAAATTATGTTAATTAGGTCTCGCAAGTGCCCACAGATGGCCTTATGGCTGCAAGTGCCTGGGCCTCTCGCCGATGTGCCCGTCTAAACACTCCCCTTGCAGTCCTCTGGCCTGCCCTGCCCTCTCTGTTTGTGATCCTTCTCTGCCTCTGAGATCTCCCGCCTGCGCCATCCACCGTCGAACTAGGAGGGCAGGGTAGGCCAGAGGACTTCTGGCCATAATACCGCCCCTGGGCACTTACGAGATCTAATTAGCATATTGTTATAAACTTGTTTTTTCAGCTTCTCTACATGGGACATATTCAGTGAAGGTACTGTTTAAATCAGGGGGAACTGCACAGTAACTTGATATGAGCAGTCTAGAACACTAAGGGTCCATTCACATGTCCGCATCCGTTCCTCAATTATGCCGGACGGGTGAGGACCCATTCATTTCAATGGGGCCGCAAAAGATGCGGAGAGCACACTGTCCTCTCTCCACCACCTGCTTCACCCGTTACAGTGGAAACCCAGCTCCAGCTGTTATGTGGAGCACTATATCATCGCAGCATGTGCGGGCCTCTTCATGTCCCTGCGGCCGTGCCTCGATTAATAGCGCGGGCATCAGGAACTTAAATGTTCAACACCTTAATCTGCTGATTCAGTGCTCCAGTACAAAATAAAATCACAATTTTTGAAAAATGAACATCATGAGTGGAAAGAAAGCAAATTCATTTGATTAATCACACAGCCGTATATAGGAGTAAAGGCTCCAGTTATTATCAGGCTCTTTAAATGATCTACATAACTAATAACCCGAGTGTCCATCCAGTGGCATTATCAGTGGCCAATTGAAATGCTTTTATGCTGATTCTGTAGCCTCTTAGCAGATAATGAAGTAAGTAAAATTTTCAGTTGTATGTATTTAAAATTGTTTTCTTTTATCTGGTTGGTGTTTGTGCCCTTAGGCTAAATAATGTCAAATTCAAAGGAATCGATGGTAACTACTGTGGAGAAACGAAGGAATGGCACCTGACTGGCGACTATTCTTCATCGGCTGAATTTTATGTTACGATTGCAGTTTTTGCCTTTCTTTACTGTATCGGTGCACTTGTTTTCTATCTTGGATTCAGGCACGTTTACGAGGAATCTAAGAAATGGGCTTTAATTGTAAGTATCGTTTTTTATGTAAATTTTTATTTTTACTAATGTAATATTCATTTAACTGACTTGCTGCTGAAATTCAATATATAATTGAAATAACAAATGTAAAATGGGTTGTGTTTATAGTAGTATTTTTATAGTTCTACCTATGCATCATGACTGATGTGCCTCTTGAATAGCTTCATGTGGTGCATACACTTTACACTCAGGATAGTATTAGTATTAAAGTACGTTTACTCATTAAAAGGGTTGTCCAGCAGAAATGTTTAGTAAAGTGCTTGGAATGGTTTAACCCCTTCAGTTACAGGCAAATATTTTTCCCCCCTGTTTTTGCGTTTCCATTTTTTATTCCCGACTTTTCCAAGCCATAACTTTTTTATTTTTCGTTTCACATAACCTTGTTTTTTGCAGGACAAGTTGTACTTTCTAATGGCACCACTTACTGTTGCATATGATGGTAATGGGAACATGGGAAAAAAAATCTAAATGGGGTAGAATAAAAAAAAAAAAAAACACAATTCAGCCACAGTTTTATGGGATTTGTTTTTATGGAATTCCCTATACAATAAAAATGACATGTTATCGTCCGTTTTCCGGGTCAGTAGAATTACGGTGATACAACATTTATATAGTTTTTCTTGTGTTTTAATACTTTAAAAAGTAAAAACTTTTTTCTTTGCATAGCCATATTCTGACCCCCTATAACTTTATTTTTACATCTACAGAGCTGTATGGGGGCTTATTTTTTGCAGGTCGATCTGTACTTTTCACTGGTGGGGGTGTGTATCACTTTTTTTTTTTTTTTTTTCATTTTTGGGGGAAGTGAGGCAACCAAAAAAAGACAAATCTTCCATTTTTATTTTTTTCTTGTTCTGTCTTGCATTTCCCATATGGGATTTATATTCATATTTTAATAGCACGGGCGTTTTAGGATGTGTTGATGGTAATTGTTTGTTTTTGGTGAAGGAGGTTGATTTTTTTTTTTCCTTTCTTTTTGCACTCTTAAAAAGTTCCTGTAGTGAATGTGAACATGCAATCATCACATCGCTGTTATAGACTACATAACATTGGCAATGAAGTCTGAGAATTTCACTATGTTGCTGTTGATCTTAGGAACATAGCTGCAGCAGCCTCAAATCATTCACTGGAACTGGGGCTTCTGCATGAAATGAATGGCTCCTCGATCGCCATTGGGGAATACTATTGCAGGTTTTTTTTTTTTTTTCTCTCAGATACCGTGTACACATTTCACCTTGACACATGAGGAGTTAAATGTCTGTGATCAGCATTATCGCCGATCAGACACTAGCCCCAGGTGTCTTCTGTTTAAAACATTGGGCACCCAGCAGCTATGATGCCTGCTGAGCTTGTAAGCGGGTGCCATCTTTAAAGACCCAACCAGCACGTACATGTATGGCACAAGCCACAAAGGGGTTAAAATATAAAAGAAGCAATGCTTAACCTCACCTGCCCCGCTGCTATTGTAGTGTGGATATTTGCCCTTGTTTCTCCTATGCAAAATTATAAACTTCTTACTTTATTTTACTTGAAAGGGTTAACGTGCACTGTTTAATACTGGGTAACTGGATTTATTATGTATGTTATGATATATATCCTCTTCATTTGCACTGTATTTGCAAGCTAGCCTTTCCTAAGCATCAAAGCCTTCTTCTGCCAGGGAGGAGACTGGAGAAGCCAGCCCTATTCCTCGCCTGTATTGTTTTGCACCTGAATTCCTCCAATACACCTATCAAAGAAAGGGCCAAAAAGTAACTACAGGTGCTAAAAAAGCTGAAACCACCTATATTAGAAAACCTAAAGCACTCCGCCACACAAATATTCAAGGTATTCCAAAATATCTTAATTAGAATCTTAAAAAAATACATAGGAAAAAACAAGTAAAATGGCACTGACAAACAAAAAACCACAAGAAGGTGCCGAAATGGGGTCAGCTGTAAGTATACATAAGACAAATGAAGCAAGGGGATAAGTGCATACCAGTAAGCCACCTGCCATGTGGCTCGCCCGCCCCCCCCCCCCAAAAAAAAAAAAAAAAGGAAAAAAATATATTATCGCTGACCCCTGGCCCTGTCCATCAAAGTGCAGAGGGCGCAGCAGTTGCAGAGAGAGTCCCTAGGTGTAATGGCAACGCCCCTGTTGCTCCTAGAGGATCATTTGCATATATTAAAACATAATTTCTTTCTGCAGTGCAGGCATATATGAGCATGGGATTAACACAAATGCCTTCAGCTGCCAAGTGCACATGTAACAGGTCAGCCAGTTATGGGTACAAATCTGCTGACAGATGCCCTTTAAGCTACACTTTAAAGGAGTTTTCCCACAGGATAGGTGATAAGTATCTGATTTCTGCAGCCCAACTGCTGGGTCCCTCATCGGTAGGGGAGATCCTGAAGTGCTTCATGAGAATTGAACGGTGGGACACATGCAAGCTTAAAGAAACACTAAACCAAGAAAAGATAGTAACTGTAAACACATTTGGGTGAGATTTATCAATCTGGTGTAAAGTAGAACTGGCCTAATTGTCCATAGCATCCAATCAGATTCCATGTTTCATTTTTCAGAGCTCCTTTAGAAAACGGAAGGTGAAATCTGATTGGTTGCTATGGGCAACTAAGCCAGTTCTACTTTTCACCAGCTTGATAAATCTCCTCCATTGTTTGCCACTCTGTAGCATTTTCTTCATGTCTTTGAAAATAAACAGTCTTGGAGAAATTCTTCATAGGCTACATGGGTTAATTTTCGGCGAGTCGCTTCCGTTCTGGGCTGGTGATGGGTAGGGCTTGCCAGTCATTTAATCCTTCTGTAGATGGGGCACAGCAAAGTGGAAACCAGTTGTCTTACAGCCAGGCACAGACTTGTGAGGAGAAAGAGGGGCTAATGGTTGTTCTCCTGGGACAAACATGGACTATTTTTATTTATTTCTGAGTATTAGTTGCAACTGCAGACGAACAAGCATCAGAGAAGATTGAAGGAGGCATTGGTGGGGTAGCATTATAATTATTTGTGAGTTTTCTATGTTTAGTGCTCCTTTAAGTCCCATACAATTAAAATAAAACTAATTATCTACATCCTTCTTATTGCTGCATGGATTGTATGACGGATATCAGTGGTAAGTAAGAACTGAATTCAGAAGTGTTTTATTAACATTTACATAACATCCTATGAAAGAAGAAACAACATTATGTGATAAACTAGCTGTTACCTGTTAACGTGGATCTGTCACCTGAATACGTTTTTGTATGGGTACCACATATGTCCTTACTCCTATTAGCAAAATACTAGAAAATACACAGGATATACAAGAAATACAAGAAAGTACACAGTATACAGATGTAGAGCAGAGAGCAGCAGTAAGCAGTTTAGCTCTCGGGACAAAAAAAAGACACCAGCTGGACATACAACACATTAAAGTCGGAGAAAATGGCCTATTTTGACTGTCACTTAAAATGCTAAATCAAACAATTGTTTGCCTTGGCCAATTGTTTGCTTTGGAAAATTTAGGTTATTGTCAGTCAAAACTGCATTACTTTTGACATGATTGATCAAATTTGACATTTGCCCTGGAAGTCAGTGGTTAGCTGCTTTAGTCTACAGTGTTGATAGTGGTATTGTTCATATGGAAGGTCCCACAGTCGACTGTCTGCAGTCAGTGCGGCTGATCATTGTTTGGGTATGACCTGCTAACAGGAAGGTAGCTGTAGTGCAGAACTTCACCATCTAATATATAAAGCTGTGTGTGTGTGTGTGTCCGCTAAAGGAATCCGCACCACTGCAGCTACAATCACAAAATTTGGCACACATGTACATCAGGTGTCCGGGAAGGTTTTAGAACAGTTTTCAACTCTCCAGGACGTACCGTTCCTGAGATATTCCCAAAAAATGCATTAGCCAATAGTAGCCTGGTCACATGACCCTTATCAGCCAATAGAAGCTCACAGGCACACATCAGGTTTCTATGACAACCTAGCCAATTCACTGCTTTAGGTCTGCATTAAAGAGGCAGAACACTGTGGATGACAATGGTAAATGGGTATTCCCGGTTACCATAACTATAACTTATGTTTTAGACTAACTCATCATCAATCATTACCTCATATAATGTAAATTTTACATATTTACTGTTCAGTAGTAATAAAAGATGTTTTCTTCCACTGCTACCCACCTTCCTCCTAAATTACTATGGCATCGACCTGTAATTTCCGGCCACCGTCAAAAGAAGGACTTAAAAGCACCACCCCCAGATCCCACTAAGTCACGCCCCTTCCATGCTGCATTTGACCGGGATTAAAAATATTGGTAAAAATCACCTTCTGTCAGCTGCAGAGGTGGGGGGAGGGTGACTTTCTCCCTGCAGCTCATTGCTCAGACTGCACAGTGCTGCTGCTGAGAGTGCTGCTGCTATGTCCATCCAGGCCCTGCGCATGACAGAGGACAGGGAGTCTGAAAGCCAGACCGTCCAGCCTAAAACAAGACCTCTGGCCACCCTAGGGGCAGGCTGATGTTAGGGTGGTCAGATGTCCGGCTTTAGGCTGGGCAGTCCAGTTTTCTGGCTACCTGTTCTCTGTCCGACGCAGTGCCTGGACAGACACAGGGATGTCCACCCTTTCAGTAGCTCACACTCAGACAGCTTCTCCTCCATGTCTTCACGGAGCCAGGGGGGGCGTGGCCTCATGTTTAGTGATGTGCCTTCATGGGAACTGGGGGCGCTGTTTCACGTTTGGGGGAATGGCCGGTGAGGTCTGGCTTTCTGGGGTGAAGCCAGTGGCCACTCTAGCTGCTGTGGAGGTCACAGTTAAAGAGGCGGGCTTCTGTAGAGGTCACTGTTGAAGGGGCAGGCTGCTGTAGAGGTCACTGTTGAAGGGGCAGGCTGCTGTAGAGATCACTGTTAAAGGGGCGGGCTGCTGTAGAGGTCACTGTTTAAGGGGTGTGCAGCTGTAGAGGTCACTGTTAAAGGGGTGGGCCGCTGTAGAGGTCACTGTTAAAGGGGCGGGCCGCTGTAGAGGTCACTGTTGAAGGGGCAGGCTGCTGTAGAGATCACTGTTAAAGGGGCGGGCTGCTGTAGAGGTCACTGTTTAAGGGGTGTGCAGCTGTAGAGGTCACTGTTAAAGGGGCGGGCCGCTGTAGAGGTCACTGTTAAAGGGGCGGGCCGCTGTAGAGGTCACTGTTAAAGGGGTGGGCCGCTGTAGAGGTCACTGTTAAAGGGGCAGGCACTGTAGAGGTCACTCTCGATATCTTTTAACGACACACACAAACAGTAAAAGAAATAAATTAAATATACCCGGGCGAAGCCGGGTCCTTCAGCTAGTATTCTCATAAATAGTTGAGGCCTGCTACCCTATTTGAGTCACCACCCCTAATTCCTGGTTGAACATGCAAAATGCACATGTCTGGTATCCATGTTTTGCAAATCTCTGATTTGCGATTCGCAAAAACGGTGACATATGATAGACAAAAAAAAATGACATATGACAGTCTCATATAGTTTGCTGCATTGAAAAAAATGATGACAATGTCCCTTTAACCAAGATAGCTTGGTGTGCTGTGCTCTTATAAAGAAAAAAATAATTTCAGTTGTTGAACCTTTCTTTTCTAGGACTTCGTCATAACGCTCATTTTCACCTTTTTGTGGCTTGTGAGTTCATCTGCATGGGCTAAAGGATTGACTGATATTAAATCTGCGACCAGCCCAAGCAATATAGTAGCACATGCGTGCCCAAAAAGCATCCACTGTTCTCCAGGTCCTGAATTACACATGGGACGTCTAAACACTTCTGTGGTATGTATATTTAGTGCATGTTTTGAGCAGTGTTCTTGAAATACATATTAACCCCTAAGGCAGTGGTCCCCAACCTTTTTTGAAACAAGGACCGGTTTCATGCAAGACAATTTTCCCAGGGACCGGGGTTTGCTGGTCGGCGCTGACTGGTTCACGTGCATAACAAAACACAAGGTGCATATTAAAATATATAACACTATGTATGAGGCGGCTGGGGACAAGGTGACATTATACTGTATGGGGCCACAAGGTGACATTATATTGTATGAGGCGGCTGGGGACAAGGTGACATTATACTGTATGGGGCCACAAGGTGACATTATATTGTATGAGGCGGCTGGGGACAAGGTGACATTATACTGCTTGGGGTGGGCCAAATGGTGACATTATACTGCATTGGGCAACAATCCCCCCCCCCTCCCCCATACAATATCTATTGTGTCTGCATGGCTTAAATAGCTGATGGCTTGCTGGGCTTTGTAGTGCAATTAATGCCATAGATTCCTTCTTTAACAGTAACTTATTGTGTGATGCAAACACAAAGTGTCACCTACCTCAGGCAGTAACAGTGACAATCCCATGACAGCAGCTAGGGCCCACACAGCACACAGGGTATTGCACTGCAGGTAGTCATCAGTCCGAGTAATGTACAGCAAGCCACACTAACCTGAAACCACTACACTTCCCGACTGCACTAAGCCCCGCCCCCAATCCATTTATAGCCAATCAGCATTTGTCTTACCACTAACCAATCAGCGGGCATGTTATAGCTGCTCTCACATGAGGTGTACATGAAAGAAGCACTGGGATTGGCTGGGAGCAGCTGCCTGAGGGATTGTCATACTGGTATGGAGAGTGCCAGCTCTTGCATTTCTCTCATGGTTGGGGACCACTGCCCTAAAGCAGCATCTGTACTTGATAATGTTGCAATTTATTTTCTATAGCCATAACATTTTTATTTTAGTTGACATAGCCATATGAGGGATTGCTTTTCCTAGTGCCATCATTTTGGGTAATAATTTATATTCCACAGTTATTTGGTGATAGTGTTTAAAGTGTTACAGCTGATATCTGTTCCTAATGGGGCATGCTTAGCTTCTAAGCACGAAAATTACATTTATGACGCTGTGCTGTGGCTGCCACCCACCAGCCTAGTAAATATGCAGGGAGGGAAAGTAGATAGCCCAACATTCTTTATTACAAATCTCAATATCTCCATTCCTTGTTTCCATTGGTGGTTTAGTTGCTTTTAATTTATACTGTTGCATTTCTTATTATGAGAGCAGAACTTGTGATTGAGACCTGTGAAAGTTTTTGGGCAGTAGTGAGACTGGACTTTCCTCGAAGAAACCGGCAGCCAGGCAGGCAATGAATATATACAAGAACACTGAGCTGGAGTCAGTTTAAGGGCCCATTCACACTCATTTCAGTGGGTCTGCAAAAGATGCCGACAGCATGCTGTATGCTGTTCACATCTGTACATCGGCTAGGTGGCCTCACAAAAAAGATAGAAATGCCTAGGATATATTCTATCATAGGGCTGGCCGTTCGCACACAGCCGGTATCTGTGCATTGCGTGTCCGCAGTTTGGTTGTCTAAGTGAGCCCTAAAGGGTTTGCCATGGATAGAAAAGGGTCTTTTTTTTTTTTTTTTTTTTTAAAATGGCACTATTCTAGGCCATTGGCAGTCTGGTATAACAGTTCAGCTCCATTTACTTGAGGCCCTTTTTAAATCTTGGACTGTCCCGTTAACATTGTCTGTTGGAGCAAAAAAAAAAACAGAATAGGGATGCACTGAGACCTTTTCCAGACTAAGGCCTTATTCACACGACAGTGTTTTGGTCAGTGATTTCCATCAGTTATTGTGAGCCAAAACCAGGATTGGAGCCTCCACAGACATAAGGTGTAAGGCTACTTTCACATGATCGTTGTGTTTTGCGGTCCGCAAATTGCGGATCCGCAAAAAAAAACGGATGACGTCCGTATGGTATCCGTTTTTTTTAAAACGGACAAGAATAGGACATTTTCTATTTTTTTTTTTTATAAAATCTTTCCTGGAGCAACCATATTGGAGACACACACATCTTTCCTGTATTGTCTGTAAGGACAGTATAGCAGGGTGTGTATCCTTTATGGCAGCCGCAATGAATAGGAGTAATGTCATAGATTACTACGGGAGATGGAGTACAGGATCCTCTTCTACCTCAGGGCTGCAGCCCCTTCACTATTTTGGAAGGGGACACTGCACTAAAGCAGTGTTTTGGCCCCTTCCTTCTCAGTATTGGTGGGAGTTCCAGAAATTGGAACCTCTACCAATCAGAAAGTGATGGCAGACCCTAGCAATATGCTATCACAAGATAATATGGGAATAACTCTTTAAAGGGTTTCTGTCACCACTTCTTTCCCTATTAAACAGGATGACATTTTCAATGTGCAAATGTCACCTGATGGTAACTATGTAATTTATTTTCTCCTCACTGCCCCCGTTTGTGTTTAATGTAAACATTTATAATATGCTACTTAGCCTCTAGGAGCAGGGGGGCGTTGTCCCTGCTCCTAGAGGCTCCGTTTGCCCACCTCAAACAACGCCCTCATCTTCCTGATTGACAGGGCCAGGCCAGCGTTCGGCTCCTCAGGCCGGTCCTGTCTGCGTTATGAATCTCACACCTGCGCCGTCCCATTCTGTGTTCGGCGCAGGCGCAGTGAGGAAACCTGGAGCCAACGAGCTTCCTTCATTCACTTCGCCTGCACCGAACACAGAATGGGACAGCACAGGCGTGAGATTCATAACGCAGACAGGGCTGGCCTGAGGGGCCGAACGCTGGCCTGGCCCTGTCAATCAGGAAGATGAGGGCGTTGTTTGAGGTGGGCAAACGGAGCCTCTAGGAGCAGGGACAACGCCCCCCTGCTCCTAGAGGCTAATTAGCATATTATAAACGTTTAAATTAAACACAAACGGGGGCAGTGAGGAGAAAATAAATTAGTAGTTTATTTTCATATCATAGTTATTTCATATCATATCATAGTTAGCATCAGGTGACATTTGCACATTGAAAATGTCATTCTGTTTAATAGGGAAAGAAGTGGTGACAGAAACCCTTTAAATCCCATGCGCTCTGCAGACTCTGCCCCAGGCTACACACCAGAGCTCATAAGTGAGTTGCAGAAGACAGGAAATATTAGCCTGTTGTGTCTGCTCTAGTGGCCAGTGTGAAAAGTGAAATATTTCATGCGTTATACACTATGGGCTTTCTGGTTTTCTGGCATAAATGCGATGAAAAATATGGTGTTCTGGTGAATTGCACTCCTTAATGTATTAGAAAATAGTGGGCAGGGCTTAGAGTCACTGAACTTTCCCTAAATTTAATTTAATAGAGAATTGTGTAAATAGCAAATTTCTAAATCACTTTATATTTAAAAAAATATGCCTGTATCCACCTGAAAAAATCTGTAAGGTCATGAGTAGGGATGAGTAAACCCGAAGTTTACAGGTGGTGTAGGAATTCTGTTATATTCCATTATAATGGAACCTATAACAGAATTCGTAGACAGAATGCAAAACGGAAGCCTTTAAGAGGCATTCAGTTTTGATCCATCATAATAGAAGTCTATGGCCAAGCATAACAGATCTGTCTGGTTTCTGTTATGTAGGACGCCACAGCAGTACAGTGCTGGCATGCTGCTGAGTCTAGCTGTGCAGCTGAAACAGGGAATAATATGGCTTACATTAGGAAAGCCCAAAATTATTATTATGCAAGTTTTTTTTTTGTTTTTTTTAAACCTCAGGTACGCTTTAATAGTTTCACCCATCTATCAGCTTTTTTTCCCACTTTTCGACTGTTTTCAATAAATGAGGCCAATCCACTGTCATCTGTAGCTGACAGTGTATTTCCTATTAAAGTAGTAGTAGAGCAACATGGGCCACTGTTACAGTACTACTTTGCGCAAGGGCTGAATTCTCCATTTTTCCTTTAGTTTTAAATACTGTATATAGATTTTACATGGCTGCAAATGAGAATTCATTATTTTTTAAACTGAATTTTTTGAATTGTCTGTTTTTGGTTTTCAGGCTTTTGGGTTCTTGAATTTGATTTTGTGGGCAGGAAATGCTTGGTTTGTTTATAAGGAAACAAACCTCCATACACCGCCGCCATCATCCGATCCGGAACCAGGCCCACCGCCTTCCTCCAAGTAATTGAGATTCAGACGTCCAACTATAACTGCCTATTTTGTCTCTTACGTGCAGGTAGCCAAGAAGACGTTGATATATAAATGGGTAGAAGTAGGAATTTTCTACAGGCTTGTGATACTTTTGTTTTTCTTGTTATATAAAAGCCTTACAATGTGATTATACCGTACAGTACATGTCTTCATGGTAAACCAGCAGGTTGTCAAAATACCTATCCCTCACTGTCAGTACCTAAAATGTAACTTATGAGACCTCAGATTCAGACAATATTCCAGGTAACTTCTTTCAAATGAATGGAAATTGTAATACTTATAACATTGTGCGCAAAATGTGGGGAGAGTACACCATGAATCCCATCACCTTTCCAGACATATCTCATTTAGTAAATACTCGCAATGCTCAAGAAGTGACACTTAAAGAGGACCTTTCACTGTTCCTGACATTACTGTTTTAATAGCTTCATGCATTCCCCATGTAATAACAAGTCTGGAACATCTATTCTTATGTCTGTATGTTGTGCCATTCCTTTATTATTTCTACTAGAAGTTATATGTGAATTGCTATTTGTCTTCAGTAAGGGAACAGAGGGGAGGTAACCAGTTGGGGGTGTGTACCTGCACAGTCTGAACATGGCAGCACTGATTGGATAGAGTCAGTCTGTGCAGGTACACCCCCAACTGGTTACCTCCCCTCTGTACCCTTAGTGAAGGCAAATAGCAATTCATTCATAACTTCTAGTGCAAATAATAAAGGAATGACACAACATAGAGCCATAAGAATAGATGTTCCAGAATTGTTAGTACGTGGGAAATGCATGAAGCTATTAAAATAGGCATGTCAGGAGTGGTGAAAGGTCCTCTTTAAGGAGCACATAATTATGTGAACTGTGGTATGCTTTTCTGTCATTGCTCTTCACAACTGGACATTGCTACTTGTCAATAAGTATGTATAATACACAAGTTAATTCTAAATTGCCAGGAGGAATAACAGAAGAACAGCACAACTTGGAGTTCTAAAATGGCTAACATTTTTTTCTATCCCTTCCAATTTGACTCCTAAAATCTTGTAAATGCATAAGTATAGGTTACATCCAGTAATGACAGTGAGGGGTAATTCTATTAGTGTACATTTTGCAGGAATTTTCTGTTACTCTCCTGCCATCTTCTTATGACGGGCAGTGAATTTTGATGCCTCAGTGGAGAAGTCTTTCTTTTTTGTTTTCTTTGTTTGTTTTTTGCCTCTCTTGAAACATGGCTATTATAAAACTGTAGCCAATTTCCAAAGATTATAAGTAGTTTTGAGCGAATCGAGCTTTGGATCCAAGTTTAAAAATCGAAGTGCAAAGTTATTCACCAATGTCCCGCGAGACTTTGGTGATAACAAATTTCCCTCACCGGAGCACATACATTTGAATCCTGTATGGAGACGGATCTCGACTCCGGATCTTGGATCTGAAGCTCGATTCACTCACCACTGATTATAAGTATAGCATTCTTAAAGCAACACTAAGTACTTTTCCAGCCTTAATGTAAATAGCTGTATCGATGTAAAACTTGCGATGATGTACTGTACTAAGATTACCAAACTGCTGTAATATTCCTTTCTGTAATGACTTGCTCTGCAATAACTCTGAACACTTGCTTTTTATTCACCGCTCTTTGAATTTTTTTCCTTTTTATTTTACAACTAGTGATGCATTATTTGTATGTTCCTGTTTATTAGACTCACATAAAGGGTTATCCCGGTTTAAGCACATGCATGTTATTCATAAGAGTTATGAAGTTCTCCAATATACTTTCTGTATTAGTTCCTCATGGGTTCTGAGATCTCTGCTTGTTGTCATTCAGTAGTGACCATTAGGTTCAGAGGTTTTTTTTTTTCTGGACATGGACTTTGCTTCAAAATTCTGCTGTTTTTGATACTTTTTTTTTCTGCGCTACTTTTTTTTAAAACCACAAACAGGAAACAAAACATGCTGTGTAAATAACCGTGCAGCTTGGTGGATTGATGTATTTAACACATGGATTTTAAGTGCAAAATCCTCATCAAAATCCATGCCAAAAAAAAAAAAAACAATGTGAACCGACCCTTATTATTTATAATAATACAGATGTCAGATTGCAAGTCGTGCACTGTTGTGTTCATCACATGACCGGGGCAGAGTTTTATCCACAGGTAGTAAGCAATGAATTTTACTATTGAATGACAACAAGCAGAGCTATTAAAGACTATAAATAAGGGATCAGCAACCTCTGGCACTCCAGCTGTGGCGAAACTACAACTCCCAGCATGCGCATTTGCTTGGCTGTTTTGAGAACACCCATAGAAATGAATGTAGCATGCTGGAAGTTGTAGTTTCACCACAGCTGGTGTGCTAGAGGTTGGTGACCTGCCATTATCATTACTACAGAAATATATTGAAAAAAGCATAACATTTACTTATAGGATGAATATCCTATGTTTGCATACACTATAATACCCCTTTAAAGGTGTTTTGCAGTTTCTCTGGATAGATCATCAGCATCTGATCAGCGTGGGTCTAACACCCAGGACCCCCGCTGATCAGCTGTTTGAGAAGGCTCCGGCGCTCCAGGAGTGCCGCGGCCTTCTCACTGTTTACCTCAGTCCCAGTAACATCACCACTAGTATCACTGGCCTGGGCGTGGCTAAGCTCCATTCTAGTGAACTCCTGGAGCATCAGTATGTCCGTTCCGTAGCCCCGCAAAGAAAATAGAACACGTCCTATTCTTGTCCATTTTGCGGAGAAGGATAGTCATTGTTACTATGGTTCCGCAAAAAAACCGAAACACGGATTCCATACGGAACGTCATCCGTTTTTTTGCGGACCGCAAAACACATACAGTCTTGTGCATGTAGTCTTAAACTGAGGATAGATCATCAGTTTAAAAGAACTGCAGAACCCCTTTAATGTAGGTGAATTAGTGTTTTGTTTTTTGTTTTTTAGTAAAGATCCACGCATTAGCATCCGCCATCTTTTTGTTATATTTCTGATTCAGCACTGTTATATATGGGTTATTCTTATGATGCTTCCCTTGTTATCCATACCCTGAAGTGCTAAAATAAAACACTGTTGAATACCCATTGTGTTTGTGTCATTAATTGTTTTGTGCATGAAATATCATATTCTTTTGTATGCTAGTAAATTGCTATACTTATTATATAATTTTAACCCTACACAACACAAAGTAGATTTCATTTTCACTGATAATGCATTGTGGTAGATTTTAGTATGGCGGCCTTGTATCAAACGTGAAGAAATAGCATTTTATATAAGAAGGTATTCTCTGTCTTTGTGAGGATGTCATACAATCCACGCTTCATAGGCTAAAAACCATATATCACCACTCACATTGGAACCATTTTCCAATGGTACTGTCTCCCATGGTGTACTGTCTGCATAGAGGTCCTGTCCACAAGATGGCTGCTGATGGAGGGTCATGTGACCAGACACATCACTCAGCCTCCTCCATGTACTAAACTCCAAACAGTGTAGATGACAGGTGCAGTGTATTTGAATGGAGGAGACATCACATTGAGGTCATTTGCCTAATCACATGACTCTCCATCAGCAGCCATTTTTAGGACAGGATCTCCATGCAGACAGCACAAAAGACTTGACAAACAAGAGGGCATGCCTTATGAATTATAGAAAATGGTGCAGAATTTCAACAAAGGCTATATACATAATCATCTTACAAACAGATTGGTCAACAGTAACCAGAAAATAGACAACCCCTTTAAAGGGAACCTGTCATCAACTTTATGCTGACTGTACTGAGGGCAGCATAAAATAGTGACAGAAATGCTAATTTCAGCGGTGTGTCTCTCTTGAGCTAAAAGTAAATGGTTGCTGAGAACCAACATCACAAACATTGCATCCCAGGCCTTGAAGAGAGTCAAATCTACCTGAGAAGAGTTATGGTTATACCTAATCTCCTGCTCTCCTGCCCATCTGCTGATTATTGGCAGTTCTCTCCTAGAGAGAAAGGGAGAAAACTAGGTAGAAGCCTGTCAGTCATCATCAGGTGGGCAGGGAAAACAGTAATTCATGAATAACCATGACTCTTCTCATGAAGATTTGACTCTCTTCCAGGCCTAATCTGCAATGTTTGTGATGTTGGTTCTCGGCAACCACTTACTTTTAACTTATAAATGACAGACCTCTGAAATCAACTCACCTGTCTCTACTTTATTCTGCTGTTAGTATGGATAGCATAAAGGTGATGACAGGTTCCCTTTAAGCAATTCCATATCTTTAATTGGAAAGGAGGCTGGTAAAACAGGATAGGCATACTAACTGAGTTACCTACATATCCCATGTTTCAAAGGATATAAGCGCGAGTGCAAATGCACATATCTTATTAGCAATTTCTAATTATAAGTGCCCTGGGCAGAAGACACTTGCACTCTGCATCTGAGTATGAGAACATGTAAACGCCAATATATTGAAATATAAGTTGTTCCAAACAGGATAAGCACTTATAAATTACACCAGCACAAGGCAGATGGTAGCGTCAACCTTCCTAACCTGAAGTTACTTGTGGTTCACTTGTTTATTAGTTACGGGGTGTCTCGCATTATGAAGATTATTGAAGATCAGCCAGGACTACACTTGCACTCTGATGATATTCCAGTACAAATAAAGATAACTCTTATGGATTTGGTCTACTATCTAAGCCTGGTGGTTGGAGAGAAAACTATACAGGTTGCCTTCACAGTATTCTGGCTACTGCATTTTGCGGAAAGGTACGTCCTGCCCTCTGTAGAACTGTTTTGGTTCAGAATGGGCAAGAATAGAACATGTTTGGTTTTTTGGGGGTTTTTTTCGTGAGGCTGCAGAACGGATATACAGATAGTGGTGTCTATATACAGATAGACAGTGGTGTGCAAGGGCCCTAATACTATATTCTTTCTGATTTTGCGACTTGTAATAAATATCTGGACTTAGTAGGCCAACATTTTTTTTATATTTACAGCTACACAGTTATGTGAAACAAGTTGTTGCACACTTCCCTGGGGATCTTTGTGATCACAAAATTGATTTATTATTTAAAAGGGCTCAGTCTCTACTATCTTCTATAAGGCCCCATTCACACGACCATATGTATTCCGTGTCCATATAAAAACGGAACGGAAGACATACGGAAAGTCTTCCGTAGTGTTCCGTAATTTTGCGGACCCATTGACTTTAATGGGGCTACGGACGTGATTTTGTGGCCAAGTATAGGACATGTTTCCTTTTTTTTGCGGGAGAACTTCCGTAATATACGGATGCGGAATGCACACGGTGTGCATTCCGCATTTTTTTTTCTCCTATGGAAAAATGAATGGGTCCGTATGCTTCCGCATCTTATCCGCAAAAATGCGGATAAGATACGGAAATGAACATACGGTTGTGTGAATGGGGCCTAAGTGTTATATTACCGGGTCATCAGATCTGGTGTCGACTGGCCCCATACTCAAACGGGATGGCCGGTGGGTGAGGCAGTTTACCATTTTTTTTTTTACTTTAAGGATGCTTTGACACCGATCTGGCTTAATTTGGGCAAAAAAAGCATGAATAGCTTAGCAGTAAGGGCTTAGAATGTACCCAATGTGCCCCAAAATTTTGGCACAAAGTAATGGTGATGGTAAAATAGAATTTAGAATTAGGTAGAATTAGTAAATGTCCTGTCTTTATAAAGATATAAGCTGTTTCTTAAACAATCCTGATTCTTAAACAACATTCAAAAACCAAGAATGAATTTGCACAGCATGAATAGGCTCTTCAACTTGGTGTATTACTACAATGTAAAAAACTTGCTCTACCACTCTTTATGGGAGTGTAGCTACATTAGTAGCAGGGCTGTAGAGTCGGTAAGCCAAAGCCAGGACTCCCGACTCCTTAATTTTCCCTAACTCCGACTCCCTCATACATGGCGCATGTTTAAGTGATGACTTTAAACAAACTTTGCATAAATCAATAGTACAGATGTCATGACAAAAAAAAAAGCTTCTGAGGGTACAGCTCACGAAGGGCCTTATGTATGAAAACTGTCTCGGTCTAAGACTCTTTGTTGCCCATAGCAACCAATCAGAGCTCCCCTTTCATTTCTCCAGAGCACTATATGAAATTATTGGGGAGCTCTAATTGGTTTCTATGGGCAAGAAAGAAGCTTCACCTACACCTAGACAGTTTTCATACATAAGGCTCTAGGTGTTTTACATCAGAGAAAAAACAAACTAAAACATAAAGCATAAAGAGAGAAGATGCACTGGACAAGTGATTTATGCACAGGTCATTGAAAGTTTAGATCTACTAAGAAGTACTTGCCTTAAAGGGGTTTTCTCAGCACATTGATTCACTGGCTGACAGGCAGTTTGTACTCACTCTGTCTCCTCAGGGTGTGGTGTCGGTCTCCAGCAATTATTAGCAGGGGCGGTCTTGGCATTTCTGGGGCCCTAAGCGAAGTTATGTCCGGGGGGCCCCCCCCCCAATGACGCGTCACGCCCCTGATGACACCCCCCGCCCCCCCCCCCCCCCCCCCCACACACACACACACACACACACACATCAAAGACTTTTTTAACAATGCGCCCCCATGAGACCTCAGATCAGCGTAATGTGCCCCCATGAGACCTCAGATCAGGGTAATGTGCCCCCATGAGACCTCAGATCAGCGTAATGTGCCCCCATGAGACCTCAGATCAGCAGAATGTGCCCCCATGAGACCTCAGACCAGCGTATTGTGCCCCATCAGACCTCAGAGAGCAGCATATGGTGCCCCATCAGACCTCAGAGCTGCTCATGGGGGCCCCCATCAAACCTCAGATCAGCGTATTGTTCCGCCATCAGACCCCAGATCAGCGTATTGTGCCCCCATCAGACCTCAGATCAGCAAAATGTGCCCCCATCAGACCTCAGATCAGCTTAATGTACCCCCATCAGAGCTCAGATCAGCGTATTGTGCCCCCCATCAGACCTCAGATCATCCCATGTGCCCCCATGAGACCTCAGATCAGCGTAATGTCCCCCATGAGACCTCATCAGGGTAATGTGCCCCCATCAGACCTCAGAGCAGCATATTGTGCCCCATCAGACCTCAGAGCTGCTCATGGGGCCCCTATCAAACCTCAGATCAGCGTATTGTTCCGCCATCAGACCCCAGATCAGCGTATTGTGCCCCCATCAGACCTCAGATCATCCCACTGTGCCCCCATGAGACCTCAGATCAGCGTAATGTGCCCCCATGAGACCTCAGATCAGGTAATGTGCCCCCATCAGACCTCAGAGCAGCATATTGTGCCCCATCAGACCTCAGAGCTGCTCATGGGCCCCATCAGACCTCAGAGCTGCTCATGGGGCCCCCTATCAAACCTCAGATCAGCTTATTGTGCCGCCATCAGACCTCAGATCATCCCACCCAGCCACATAAGAGTAAAATAAAAAAGCTTTCTTACCTGTCCTGCGGCTGCCCTCCGGTCCGGCGCTCCACTCTCTTCCCTGGCTGGCGCACACTATGACCTGACGCTGCGCAGCGTCAGGTCATAGTGCACGCCGGCCAGGGAAGAGAGTGGAGCGCCGGACCGGAGGGCAGCCGCAGGACAGGTAAGAAAGCTTTTTATTTACTCTTATGTGGCTGGGTGGGTTGATGGGGGGTCCCTACATACAAGTGAGCGCTTCCTTAATGGAAGCACTCACTTGTATTGGCCATCCCTGCTGGGCCCCCCAGAATGTATTAGGAGGGCTGGGCGGTCTTGGGCACAACAGCGGAGCGTGGGGGCCCCCTTAGACGTCGGGGGCCCCACGCAAATGAATAGGATGCGTGGTGCCCAAGACCGCCCCTGATTATTAGCATATATTAACTTACTCTGACAGAGCAGGAGATTGTGATCTGTAACACAATTACAGGTAAAGCCATGCTTCTCAGTCCTCACAACACTTGTACCTTTTGCTTACTGCAGATAATCACTCAAAACTCAGTCCCATCATTCTTCACTGCTCTAAGCCAATCAGATAAGTCTTTCTGGTCTGCAGGTTACCATAGAAACCTGTGTACAGTGAGGGTCCTGCTGAACTGTCCATGGTTCATGACTAAAGTAAAATCTACTGACCACTGTATTTAGAAAATGTTTTTTTTTTAACTGTCCCTTTATGTTGAAAGCTAATCTTTGTAACTAGTGAGAAAACCTCTTTAATCCTGTTTTCTCTAGCAGATCTGAGATGAGTGCAGCCATTTCTTCCCAGTGATCTGTAGCAGAGGAGCTTCACTACTGAGCATCTACATAAAGGGCAGCACACATGAGTCATCTCAACTAAAAGCCTAGATTCTTAGTTCAGGAATAGAACAGGCATTTATAGGACATTTCATCATTTTCAAATTCTTATGAAAAAATATTCATCACATACTGCATTGAACTAAATGTACAAATTTATTATATATTTTTGGAGTTTGAGTCGGTCCATTTTATTCCGACTCCACCAAAATGGACTCCGACTCCACAGCCCTAATTAGTAGAGAGGTGTACATCATATTTACCAATTGTCTCCTATAGCAGCCCGTAAAATTGTGTTGGTGTTCAAGGTAAATGCACATTAACTCACAAAGCAGGGAATGTTTGGAGTATGACAGGGTATGTACCACTTTAGTTCTAGGCATGTAGTGTATTTTTACATTTATTTTTTTTCATGCTTTGGCTAAAACAAAAAACGGTATGAAAATTTTAAAGGGGTTTGGAAAAAAAAAAGGCAGCTAGCCATGAAAAGGATAGAAAATTGCAGTGCTGCTGATCCAACGCTGCCTGAGTTGCCTATGAGCTACGCTTTCTGCTCCTGTTTTGACAAAGCAGAAAATGGCCAGGCGTGCTACTTAGCCAATCACTGGTTACAGAGATGACCTTCCTTAGCCAGTGATCAACTCAAAGGCATTTTTTCCTGTTTTCTCGAGGCAGGAGCAGGAAGTGGAGTGCATCTGGGTATCCTCAGAATGGGCCACCCTGGAGGTTTGACAAGGTGAGTATAAGCTAGTTCTGTTTATTTTCTTGTTTTTGTTTGTTTTTACTTTCATACCTGTCAAGTACTTTATGCAAACACTCATGGTGTCAATACGACCAGTCTGGTCTCTGCAACCCAGCATGTTTTGACATGGCTTCTGCTGGGGAATAGCAGATCCCCATTTGGGTGCAGGGATCAGACTGGTCATATTAATGCCATAATTGTTCGCCAGTGTTGAACTTTATTTGTGTATATTATCGCCTTTACCTTCAATGTACACTCCTTTCCTACTGATTTTACTACTGATAAACTATCATCTGGATAGGTGATCAGTATCTGATTAGTGGGGGTCCAACACTTGGGACCCCTTACGATCAGCTGTTTGAAACGGTCTTCTCATAGCTTTCCTTAGGCCAGGGATGACTCGTTAATCGGTTATGTGGCCTTGGTGAAGCCGCTATGCAAAGATGGCGCTGTGCTTCGTAGGCACAGAGAAGGTTGCGATGCTAACAGGAGCATCAGTTTCTCCTCAAACAGCTGATCGGCAGGGGTCCTAGGTGTCATTCCACACCAATCAGATACTGATGAACTATCCAGAGAATAGATCATCAGTAGTAAAATCTCAGAAAACCCTTTTAAACTTATGAAATGCTTATAATTCTACTTCAGCATACCATTGAAACTTTGGACAAAAAGATCGAAAAACACTGAAGCAGCAAACATTGTGAGAATTTTTGGCCATGACTATATATCTCACTAGGAACATAATAAGCTAATGTGTGTTTTTATTCAAGCACAATATAGCTCTGCTAGAACAGTAAATTTAATGCCAAAAAATGCATTTCTTGGGAAAGGTTCCCTGCTTTTTCCATTATGGGATCCAATACCATTTTTGGTCAAAATATAAGGCTTCTGCATATAGACTTATTATATACTTTTTCTAGTGCAAATAATCTCCTGCACACTAGATGTCAGTATAGTTCCCTTTAACACACACACAGATATATTTAGTTTATAGACTGAGTTTTTAGCAGTAGTAGTTATCTCTGTTTTCTGTCTCTCTTTAAGGGAGTGCGGCCAACATACAGCGGGTCCACAATACACGGTCACCGGCCGTTTGCACCCCGCATCACGGACCCATTCACTTGATTTATTTTTTTGCGGTGCAGACAGTCGCATGCGGATTGCAGACCCCATTGAAGTGAATGGGTCCGCAATCTGCATGCGGAAGCCCCACGGTCGGTGCCTGTGCATTGCGGACCGCAGCACGGGCACAGCCGGCCGACGGCCGTGTGAACAAGCCCTAATGCTGTGATTGTGCACCATCCAGCTTATCTGCACATACATGAATAGCCATATGTACAGGTGACCACAGCTGTCTATTACTGTTAGACTACTTTCACATCTGTGCTTTTGAGTTATTGAGATCCGTCATAGAACCTCAATAGCGGGGGGAAAACGTTGCCATTTTGTCCCCGTTCATTGTCAATGGGAACAGAACTGAACTGAACAAAACAGAGTGCACCAGAATGTATTCCATTCCATTTGGTTGCGTCCCCATCGCTGAGAGAATAACACTGCACACAGCATTTTTCTGTCTGCGATGTGGTGCGGAGCAAGACGGATCCGTCATGACACACGAGGTAAGTCAATGGTGGGGGATCCGTTTTCTCGGAGACAAAAGAAAACTGATCCGTCCCCCATTGACTTACAATAGTTTTAGAGACTAATCCGTCATGGCAACTGTATCTGTTCATAACAGATGCAGATGGTTGTATTATCATGACGGAAGTGTTATTGCTGATCCATGACGGAAATGCTGGTGTGAAAGTAGCCTTAGCAAAAGCATGGAGTTGAGCTTTAAACCACCCCTACACTGCTATAAATCATATAGCATGCAGCCATTCATCCCCATATAAGTGAAAAATACAGTCCTTATATACCAATATTTCACACAGTCCCCAACACAAAGTCAGCAGTTCTCTGGACACTGACAACTAAAGTGCCCCTATAAAAGCAACATTTCTATGATCTTTCACTGTTCAGCTTCTCCACTAGCAGTCAGAGACAACTCACATATCAGTTCCATCACTGTTGCAGGTGTTGCGTTCAAACTCAGAAGGCAGCCAATGGCTGCTTTCAACTGTATCCATATCCTCAGGAAACTGGAAGAGCAGTGAGCCATTGGCCCTCTATCCCGCCACTTACTACAATAAGCCACAGGCTTTGTGAGGGCACAAATGGAGGCATTGCTGTGTGAAAAGTGCAAAAGGGACTCTATTACTGTTTAGGGCCTAAAATGGGCCCTATTTCTGTGTGGGTCACAGAAGGAGGGTTCTAGTAATGTGTGCAGCACCAAAGTCATAGCACATTTGTGTACAGTCATGGCCAAAAGTTTTGAGAATGACACAAATATTATATTTTCACATGATCTGCTGCCCTCTGGTTTTTATGTGTGTTTGTCAGATGTTTTTATCACATATAGAAATATAATTGCAATCATATTATGAGTAACAAAAGCTTATATTGACAGTTAGAATGAGTTAATGCAGCAAGTCAATATTTGTAGTGTTGACCCTTCTTCTTCAGGACCTCTGCAATTCTCCCTGGCATGCTCTCAATCAACTTCTGGACCAAATCCTGACTGATAGCAGTCCATTCTTGCACAATCAATGCTTGCATTTTGTCAGAATTTGTAGGTTTTTGTTTGTCCACCCGTCTCTTGATGATTGACCACAAGTTCTCAATGGGATTAAGATCTGGGAAGTTTCCAGGCCATGGACCCAAAATCTCTATGTTTTGTTCCCTGAGCCATTTAGTTATCACCTTTGCTTTATGGCAAGGTGCTCCATCATGCTGGAAAAGGCATTGTTGATCGCCAAACTGCTCTTGGACGGTTGGGAGAAGTTGCTCTCGGAGGACATTCTGGTACCATTCTTTATTCATGGCTGTGTTTTTAGGTAAGACTGTGAGAGAGCCGATTCCCTTGGCTGAGAAGCAACCCCACACATGAATGGTTTCAGGATGCTTTACAGTTGGCATGAGACAAGACTGGTGGTAGCGCTCACCTCGTCTTCTCCGAATAAGCTGTTTTCCAGATGTCCCGTCAGTGGCGTAGGTATAAGGGAAGCAGGGGAAGCAGCTGCTTCGGGGCCCCAGCTCATAAGGGGCCCGGGAGCAGAGCAAGCCTCCTGCTATCTGTACGATCTCACAGGGTACAATACCCTTGCATAGTCCAGAGGGCGCCACCTTCCCTACTGCTTCTCTTCTCCCAGCTTCTGGTATTTCCTCTATTAGAGGTGCTGGGCTGGGCTGATGGAGCCTGCAGCCCAGCGCCCCAAAGGTTGCCTCTATGGAAGCCCTAACACTACAGTATATAACAAGGAGCTGTCAGCAGAAAAGATGCTAGCAGCCCAGTTCTCATCTCAACTGATATGGCTTCCCCCTTCTAGGTAACCTCTCCTTCCTCCCCAACTCTGCTTCTTTCCTGTCTCCCCTCTCTTGCAATCCCTTCCACCATTTTTCCTCCACTTCTTGCTGATCCAGTTTTGCTTTGGCCCCTCCTCATCTCCACACTCCTCCACTCCACTTCTTCCGGGTGCTTCCCTCAATCCCCCACTCACCTCCTCTCCTAGCAGCCCTGGTGTCCCAGAGTTTCTGTTCCCCTCCCCCACACAACATCACAGGGAGGCCTAGTCAGCATCAGAGCAGGGACTTCTAAGCCTGATGTCATCAGAAAGGTAAGTGTACTTCTATGTATGTATGTGGATATACAAGTATACATGTATGTATGTAGATATGTAGGTATACATGCATGTATGTAGATATGTAGGTATACATGCATGTATGTAGATATGTAAGTATACATGTATGTGTATGTAGATATCTAAGTATACACGTATATGTATGTAGATATCTAAGTATATATGTATGTGTATGTGCTATATAAATGTATTCTATAAATATATTTGTTTAGTCATAATTACTATATATAGAGTATATATAAAATATATATATATATATATATATATATATATATATCATACTGTATATTGTATTATACTATATACTTCCTGGTCTTCATGTTGCACTGTGCTATGTCCTGCGCACAGTGAGTGAGGACATGGGCACGCTCTGTAACCTCACACTGTGTGACGTTGGGTCACAGCACAGCGCAGCATGAAGACCAGGAGAGCTGGGTCTCAGGAGCAGCGGTGGCGTCCAGAGCAGGAGAGGTGAGTGGTGTGTGGTGTATTTTTTTCTCTGATCTGAGCATTGGAGTCTGAGGTCTGAATGGGGGTCACAAAAAAGAAGGGGACACATTTACAAGACCGGGACAACTGAGCAGAATAAGTAAACATTAGCAACCACACTAAGCCATAGGAAGCCGGCTCATGGCGTGCATCTGCTGACATGTATTGATACCGCCCCGTGGTCCCACAACTGTGCTTATTTGTATGGCTGGTTAATAAAAGATGGAAGGCTACAGTGCATTGTGCTAAAGAACAACTGTAAGTTCTGATCCGCACCACTGTGCTTGTGGGGCTATTGCACTGTATTTGCATCACTATGTGAGCACAGTACAAAACCTCCTCGATCAGATAGGAACTGACTGGATCATAAATCACTACGATGCAGTCAGGAGAGCTGCGGTTGGCCCAGGAGATGCGTCTGACACATGGACTGTGTTTCCCGGACCCAGCACAGTTGTGTGGATCAGCACTTCTAGTTGTTTCTTAGAAACAATGCACTGTAGCCTCCCATATTTTATTAACCAGCCATACAAATAAGATAAAGATTGTGTACAAAAGAGCTGATTTGTTGTTGCACGGAGGAGGAGGTTGTGAAGAAATGTATGTGTGTGTGTGTGGGGGGGCCCATTCAAAAATTTGCTGTGGGGCCCAGTCATTTCTAGCTACGCCCCTGGTCCCAAACAATCGAAAAGGGGATTTATCAGAGAAAATGACTTTACCCCAGTCCTCAGCAGTCCACTCCCTGTACCTTTTGCAGAATATCAGTCTGTCCCTGATGTTTTTTCTGGAGAGAAGTGGCTTCTTTGCTGCCCTCCTTGAGACCAGGCCTTGCTCCAAGAGTCTCCGCCTCACAGTGCGTGCAGATGCACTCACACCTGCCTGCTGCCATTCCTGAGCAAGCTCTGCACTGCTGGTAGCCCGATCCAGCAGCTGAAACTATTTTAAGAGACGGTCCTGGCGCTTGCTGGTCCTTCTTGGGCGCCCTGGAGCCTTTTTGGCAACAATGGAACCTTCTCTCCTTGAAGTTCTTGATGATGCGATAGATTGTTGACTGAGGTGCAATCTTTCTAGCTGCGATTCTCTTCCCTGTTAGGCCATTTTTGTGCAGTGCAATGATGACTGCACGTGTTTCTTTAGAGATAACCATGGTTAACAGAAAAGAAACAATGATGCCAAGCACCAACCTCCTTTTAAAGTATCCAGTGGTGTCATTCTTACTTAATCATGACAGATTGATCTCCAGCCCTGTCCTCATCAACACCCACACCTGTGTTAATGGAGCAATCACTGAAACGATGTTAGCTGGTCCTTTTAAGGCAGGGCTGCAATGATGTTGAAATGTGTTTTGGGGGATAAAGTTCATTTTCTAGGCAAATATTGACTTTGCAAGTAATTGCTGTTAAGCTGATCACTCTTTATAACATTCTGGAGTATATGCAAATTGCCATTATAAAAACTGAAGCAGTAGACTTTGTAAAAATTAATATTTGTATCATTCTCAAAACTTTTGGCCATGACTGTAGAGGTGGTGAATAAGGTGAGGAGGGTGGTGGCTTGAAGAGGGTATGTAAATAACTCTCTGGCTCTCACGCTGTGCCTCTAAGGCCCCTTACAGACGAGCGTGTCTCATGCACCGAGTCCACAACGCAGCCTGACCTCCCAGCACTGACGGGGGTCACATAGCATTATATTGATTTATGATGCTATGTAACCCTTTCAGTTCTGGAATGTATTAGATGACACTGACATAATGCTGTTAGTGTTATCCAATACATTCCAGAACTGTAAGGGTTGCATAGCATCATAAATCAGTATAATGCTATGTGACCTCGTCAGTGCCCAGAGTTCAGGCCAGGGGCTGCGATGCGGAAGACATGCGTGACACATGCTCGTCTGCAAGGGACCTAATACCACCAGTTATAAAGCAGCTATCCTTTAAAGAGGCTCTGTCACTAGGTTGTAACCTATGTATTTAAATACATAGGTTACAAGGCCTAGTGACAACTTTTAAAATCATACCTTTCATGCAGAGTTCTGCGCAGCGGTTGCGTAGAAATTTAAACTTTAAAAAGTATGCAAATGAGCCATCGGAGCGGCCTCTTTCCTCTGGAGCACCGCTCCTTCACTGCCCCCCCCCCCCAGGCCCGAGGCACGTCCCCTGTCTCTAATCACGCCCCTTTCTGTATTTGATAGACAGCGCTAGACTGGTAAGTCTAGCGCTGAACTCTCGCGCATGCGCCCTAAAATTTTCCCGGCGCATATGCGCAGTAGCGCTTGCAGTATCTACACTGCAAGCGCTGTCTTCTCTTCTGCGCACGCGCCGTCACTCCCGGACTAGCAAAGTGACGGCGCTGTGCGCAGAGAGAAGACAGCGCTTGCATGCGCGGAGAGTTCAGTGCTAGACTTACCAGTCTAGCGCTGTCTATCAAATACAGAAAGGGGCGTGATTAGAGACAGGGGACGTGCCTCGGGGGGCGGTGAAGGAGCGGTGCTCCAGAGGAAAGAGGCCGCCCCCCGGTGCGCCGATGGCTCATTTGCATACTTTTTAAAGTTTAAATTTCTACGCGACCGCTGCGCAGAACTCTGCACTACTACAACCTAGTGACAGAGCCTCTTTAAGTCAATGTTCCACCTTTTAAACAGGCTTTGAGACATGACTTGGATCAGTACTGGCTTAGCTGGGTGAGAGGCCAGGGCAGGATTCGGGGGATACTATATCTCCTTGTGGAAAGCACCTAATCGATGTGAGGAGTCTTATAGGCCAGGCAATGCTCCTCTGGAATTCAGAGAAAATGGTATACAAATAAGCTCTTAACAAGCCAGTTAAGCCACTACTCTCTGCTCTGTGGGGCAATCACCCCGAAACAGCTGTCTGCAGATGAGGTGTTGGCTTATGTATTGTCCAAGTTAGAGATTGACATCACTTGTAATTCATTGGTTGTAGCTATACTGCATTCATTTATGTGTTCTACAGACCACTTGTGTAGAATAGGTATCTAATACTATATGATGGTAATATTGGTCTTGGTATAGTGGTGGGGGTGGTTCTAATATGTTTTTATTTACTCATTTTCTATAGGAATAAAGATACAGGTCAACCCAACCAACAATCCTACTGTGTTGATCTGGTAAAAAAAAACTTCTAGGAGGCAGATGCCAATTGCACCTTATCAACCTAGATCAACGTTCGATCCCCAGAAATATAGTACATATAACTTGTAATATTGATCTTTATCTATGATGGTGGTGAAACTTTACTTTGTTTAGGCAAAGAGGATGCGTTCTTGTTATGGTTGCTGGTCTAGGTGTAAAAAGGTCATTAGAGCAATCTCTGTTCTGTCATTTCAAATGTTTGGAAATTTTAATTAGAACCCCCTTAAGATGTCCCAGTTAAATAACTCCAAGCTTTATAACCGGTCTTGGTACTGCAATCTACCCATTCCATTTATTTTGTTGGTCACCCTCCTGTGCAGCCGCTCTAGATCAGTTTATATCCTTCTTATACACAGGTGCCCAAAATTTTGCACAGTATTCCATGTTTGTCACAAGCATCTATGGCTCTTTTGATGCATCCTATGGTTTCATTTACCTTGGTAACAGATGTCTGGTATTGGTCGCTGTCCACCAATATCTCCAGATCAGTGGATTTCATCTAATGTTTAATGTTTTGTGTATTTTGTTTCCTCCACCCAAGTGAATGACTTTACATGTATTCACATTAAACTTCATCTGCCATCTCTCCACCCAAGCCTCCAACCTTCCAAATCCTTCTGCAATGTATCCTCCTTGTCTGTGTTGATTACTTTACAGAGTTTAGTATAATCTGCAAATATTGAATTTCTACTCTGAAATCCCCTACAGGGTCATTAATGAACATATCAAAAAGGCCATTACTGAACCCTGTGGCACCTGTTGTCTTGTGGCTCAATGGGCTTGCCACCCTGACATCCTAGGGAGTGGCAGAGGAAGACATTTAAAGGGGTTGTGCATGCAATATATATTGATGACCTACCCATTTGAATGGGACTGAGCTGCAAATAGGCCTGTGATGGCTAACCTCCGGCACTCCAGCTGTGGTAAAACTATGACTCCCAAGATGTACACTTGCTTGGCTGTTCTCAGAGCTCCATAGAAATGAATGGAGCATGCTGGGAGTCATAGTTTCACCACAGCTGGAGTGACGGAGGTTAGCCATCACTGACCCTAGGCTGTATGACTGATGAACTTGACATCACTGGCGTAGAAACAAGCCACAATGCTCACTGCTGCAGCACGGAGTCAGACTCCACTGATCAGATATTGATGACCTATCCTAAAAATAGGTTATTAATATTGTACTTTGGGGAGAGCCTGTAAGGTACACTGGGAGATTTAAGCTGTGAAGCTTTCAACATTGTAAAATACAGCTCTGTACAACAGGCTGTAACAGAATAAGCTCAAGAAAAGTAAAGCAATATAATTACAAAGTTACTGCACTTTTTATTCTATATACTATGAGATTGTGTTGGGAGATGGATATATGCATTACCCTGCCCATGTTTATTATGATCAGTAAAGAGTATAATCAGCACAAAGCATTACATGTATATTCATATCTGTATCATTCAGTTATTTTTCTGCTACCTTAATATAATAGAGAGTAACGGAGCTTGGAGACGGTTAAAATATCTGCATGACACGAGAGGAACTTCTGCAATGATCCAATCTACTTCATTTGTGTGTTTGCTTTACATATTCTTTGCCATTAAAAAGTTATTTTTACTAAATACAATAGACTGTGAAAACATGTAACCCATAACTCAGAAAGGTGTGTGTCCTTTCTTCTGTGCGGTGTGAGAGTATGATTGGTTTAGTCGTGCAAACAAAGGTTGGTCAAGGACGTCATGTAAATAGCTGTTACATGGTTACTATCAAAGTATCAGCTCATCCATGGTAACAAGTAGGTTTTAGTAAACTGGTGGCATGCACCATCTGGAAGGACGCAATTATTCACTTATCAGATAATAGAAATAGATCTGCCCTTCCCCCAGCTTCAACAGGACTCAGTTTTTGGGAGGGGGATATTTTAACATGTAGATGTACCCATACCCCATGTGAACAAAGTAACATTTAATTGTTTTTGTGCTTTTTGGCTTATGGAACAAATAGTCCAAACTATTGAGGAAGATGTATCATCCCACTACTCCACCATGGGTTTGCATCTTTTAAAATGCCATTGCACCAAAATCTAGGCACAAGTGGCATTTCTACCCTGCACTTGCCACTTTCCAAAATGGGGTCATGGTGGGGATAGGATGTGGCCCTGGTCCATTTTAAATAATTTACGTAAATAATGACTAAGGGGCTGTTCACATCTCATTTTTGCTATAAGTCAAATTGGATAGGCTGTAAACAGAAAAAAACGTATAGAATGTATGGCTTGACACACCCATAGACTTTAATGGGGCAAACATAGTTCAAAATGGTATACTTTTCACTCTGTCACCGTTTACATTTCTGTACTTTTTTTTCTTCAGGATTGAGTAACATAGTATACCACATGTTACTGTCCTGCAAAAAAAAAAATACATATAGAAAATGTATGGGTTTTTTAGATTCTAGTAAACTGGGGGATGGATGGAAACATAAGACATTACGTTTCCATCCATTTAACGTATCTGTTTTTATTTTTCAGACAATGCCATCAAATCTTTATTTAAAAAAAAGAAAGGTTTCACAAAATGTATACTTTTTTTTTGTTACAAAATAGACAGAAACATTTTGATACGTATGCACATCCGTCAAAAAGGATTGATAACTACAAAACTGCATATATTTGTGTACCTTTTTTTACTGTATGTCTAAAAGTATCCATCTGTCTAAAAGTATCCAAGATGTGAAGATGTGTAATTTTCACACTAGTGTTAAAATCTTCATCATGTCCGTCATTGCCAGTAAGAGCTGGAGCACACTAGGCCCCATTGCATACAATGGGACCTGGGAGGGATCTAGCCTGTTTCCAGTAGTAATGTCGGGATTCTGCTGGGCAAAAAATGTTGCTTGAAGTTGTAGCGGTGGCTGAATCTCAACATTAATGCGGGAAACAGTCCGGATCCCATCATAGTCAAAGGGTTCCTTCGGGGAAAGGTAATATCTAGTTATGCAGGATACAATGAACTCCGGCAGGCTGTTCCCCTGCCAGAAGATTCTAATGCTAGTGTTATGCTGTTATGGGGGATCTGTGGATGACACTGGTATGGGGGATCTGTGGATGACACACTGTTATGGGGGATCTGTGGATGACACATGTTATGAGGGGATCTGTGGATGACCCACTGTTATTGGGGGATCTGTGGATGACACAATGTTATGAGGGATCTGTGGATGACACGCTGTTATGGGGGATCTGTGGATGACACTGTTATGGGGGATCTGTGGATGACACACAGTTATGGGGATCTGTGGATGACACAATATTATGGGGGATCTGTGGATGACACTGTTATGGGGGATCTGTGATGACACACTGTTATAGGGATCTGTGGATGACACACTGTTATGGGGGATCTGTGGATGACACAATGTTATGGGGGATCTGTGGATGACACGCTGTTATGGGGGATCTGTGGAGGACACACTGTTATGGGGGATCTGTGGATGACACACTGTTATGGGGGATCTGTGGATGACACACTGTTATGGGGGATCTGTGGATGACACACGGTTATGGGGGATTCTGTGGATGACATTATGTTATGAGGGGATCTGTGGATGACACGCTGTTATGGGGGGATCTGTGGATGACACACTTATGCGGGATCTGTGGATGACACGCTGTTATGGGGGGATCTGTGGATGACACAATGTTATGAGGGGGATCTGTGGATGACACGCTGTTATGAGGGGATCTGTGGATGACACAGCTGTTATGGGGGATCTGTGGATGACCACTGTTATGGGGGATCTGTGGATGACACACTGTTATGGGGGATCTGTGGATGATGCACTGTTATGGGGGATCTGTGTTGATGACACTGTTATGGGGGATCTGTGGATGACATACTGTTATGGGATCTGTGGATGACACAATTGTTATGAGAGGATCTGTGGATGACACAGTGTTATGAGGGGATCTGTGGATGACACCACTGTTATGGGGGGATCTGTGGATGTCACACTGTTATGGGGGGATCTGTGGATGACACGCTGTTATGTGGGGGATGACACACTGTTATGGGGGAATCTGTGGATGACACGCTTTTATGGGGGATCTGTGGATGACACACTGTTATAGGGGATCTGTGGATGACACTGTTATGGGGATCTGTGGATGACATACTGTTATGGGGGATCTGTGGATAACACACTGTTATAGGGATCTGTGGATGATACTGTTATGGGGATTTGTGGATTGACATACTGTTGGGGGGGGGGTCTGTGGATGACACACATATGGCACCTTATGCTGGTCCCCTCATGACCCTATGTATCACAATCATTAGGGTCTCATTCTCTCCTGTCTTACTGTCCCTCATGTCCCTGTTACAGTGAGTAGTGACCCCATTACACTGGGCACCGCTCACAGTGGTCTTAACATGTAAAGTCTATTAATTTCATCGTCAAGGAGTGGCGCTGCTTCGTTAAACGAATCACCTGTAGTAATATACTATCAAAGCAACGGGCAGCATCATCTCACTCACTCAGTCACACTTCTGATCCGCCAGCTTCATTAATGAAGTGGGAGGAGCGTGACCGAGTGAGTGATGTGACGTTGCCGGCCTGACCGCTGCTTTTGATAGCACTACTACAAGTGATTCGTTTAGCAAAGCAGCGCCACTCCTTGAGGATGAAATGAATAGACTTTACATGTGAAGACCACTGTGAGCGGGGGCCCAGTGTAATGGAGTACAGTGTTGCCGCACTGCAACAGCAGTTACCGGCCTCCAACCCCTCCTCCCACCCCACGTATGTGTAACAGGTACATCCCAGGCTGCTATGTCTATGCAAGCACAGCGTGGCCTGCAAATGTGTCAGCCATGTAAGATTGCTCTATTCGCTTTATAAGACGCACTGCTATTTCCCCCAACTTTTGGAGGAAAGGTGCATCTTATAAAGCGGAAAATATGGGTACTTTGTCATAAATTAACGCATCATGGGCGGGGTGGGGGTTTGTGGTCGGTTTTTGTAAATGCACCCATTGTTTTAGTCCCAGTTGGAAACACACAGAGCTGTGGGGTAATTTGAATTCCCTGGAGCTATTTCTAGTGGTGTCACTGGTGTTATAAATAGATCAGTACCAGTAAGACTCACATCTAAAAAAAATTATAACCAACTGAATAAGAACATAAATTCACTCTTTGACATAGTCTTACTGTCTGCTCTGAACGTCCAGACCTGTCCATACTAAATAGCTGCATTCATTTAGGTACATGGCACTGGAACAATGGCATTAGTGATAAATCTCAAGTACATCAATAAGATTTGCATGTCTTCAAAGCCAAGAAGAGACGGAACTGGATATGCCTGTCCTCAGTGGCCACAGTTATGTGCTAGCAACTCCCTTGAAAAGGATTTAGTGTTTGGTAACCTGATCCTATTAGTACTTCTTTGCTTCTTTCTTCTGGAAAATGCCGTCACTCCACTAATTATTGTGCCTGTGTTGTCTGCTGTATATGTCCAAACAGCAAACAGCAGCCTAGGCTTAGAAAATGGCAAGATAAAGTAGATACTTAAGATTATAATAGGATGAATAAAATCTTAGCAGACGCCCCATTTACTGCTAAACAGGCAATTCACGGAGACATGACTTTAAAGTATATTCACAAACATATAGCACTACACAAATAGCATCGACAACCGTGTAGCTTTATTCAAATGACAAAGGAGGGATTTTAGATGGAAGAGTGCCAGTCAAAAGAGCATATCAAATGAGCAACTACAAAACTGGACGCTGATAACAAGTGCGCCATACTGGATTTATGCAACAGATATTGCTCAGCTTTTCTATACCTTTCCCCCTAGC
Source organism: Rhinella marina (assembly GCA_900303285.1). Lineage (NCBI taxonomy): Eukaryota > Metazoa > Chordata > Amphibia > Anura > Bufonidae > Rhinella > Rhinella marina. Next base: position 7,407 of record ONZH01010966.1, on the reverse strand, counting down.
TGTAATTTACAATCTAGAATATTTTGTATTGACTTGTTCTATAGCTCTCTACAGGGGCGTCGCTAGGGCTTTTATCCGGGGCCCTGGCCCCAATCAATCTACCACTGCCCCGAACCTCGGGACTGGTGGAGACAGCTGCAGTGCAACCCGATCCTCTAAGGGGGCCCCCTGCTTCAGTCGGGACTCCAGAGTGGGGAATTTCCCAGGTTAGGAGTCCCTGCTTTGACTCCCATATATGGCTATGTCCAGACCTGTCCCATACTAAAATAGCTGCATTCATGGCTATGTCCATATATTGGGAGTTAGTGTTATGAACCGTGAAAGGGGTATTCCCACTATGCTTGGGAACACCCTGTATATTATTCAAGTTCTAGTTTAGACTCTAATTTTAAAATACACATGTGGGGATTTGAACTCACAACCTTCTACATTACAGGCAAGTACCTTAACCACTGGGCTATGGAGCTCAGTGTTAAGCAAATGATGAAAAACCTCATAGAAGTTCTCTTATATAATGCAAGGTCTGATGGGGGCTGAGTTGGGCTGATCTGAGGTCTGATGGGGGCTGAGTGGGCTGATCTGAGGTCTGATGGGGCTGATTTAAGGTCTGATGGGGGCTGAGTGGGCTGATTTAAGGTCTGATGGGGCTGAGTGGGCTGATCTGAGGTCTGATGGGGGCTGAGTGGGCTGATTTAAGGTCTGATGGGGGCTTAGTGGGCTGATTTAAGGTCTGATGGGGGCTGAGTGGGCTGATCTGAGGTCTGATGGGGGCTGAGTGGGCTGATTTAAGGTCTGATGGGGGCTGAGTGGGCTGATCTGAGGTCTGATGGGGGCTGAGTGGGCTGATCTGAGGTCTGATGGGGTCGGAAAAGGTGATCTGAGGTCTGATGAAAAATATTTTTTTTCTTATTTTGCTACTCTAAAATCTGTGGTGCGTCTTATAAAGCGAAAAATACAGTAACTGTGTTGTTAGCGCATTATTACAAAAATTTTTGGCCCCACTTTTGATTTTGCCCAGAGCCACATTTTGTCTAAAACCGGCCCCGGCTGGGGGGTGACTGTGGGGGTTTTTATGCCGGGGGGTGTGACTGAGGGCCATATTCATTGGGGCTTGGGCCCCGGATCTTTTGAGACCCTAGCAACGCCTCTGGCTCTCTAATATATTATCTACTACCGAAGGATTAGCCCACTAACCACTCTCCTTCTACTTACAGCGTTCTGATTGATAAAGGTCTCAATAGACCGAAACGTTTCAACTCTGCAACGCATCACGTGTTAATCAATATTTCATATGAATGCTTATGAGCTGTAACCTATTATGACAAATATGTCCAGGAGGACCTTGTTCTAAATAAACCTAAATTGCATCTGATTCTGTAAGAGAGTGCGTGATTTTCCAGGTTTAAAGTTGTTACATGAGATTAATTTCTCGTCTGTCACTGCACCTCATATTATGATATAGGAGTGCATTCTCCTCAATATTTATACTGGATTTATGCAACATTGATTATTATGATTATTATCAATCAGAAGTCATTATAGTTCTGAAGGCCCATTCGCATATTATAATTCAATCAGCTCTAAACCATTTTTTAGGAAAACTGTGTATATATGTATATATATATACAGTGGGGAAAAAAGTATTTAGTCAGCCACCAATTGTGCAAGTTCTCCCACTTAAAAAGATGAGAGAGGCCTGTAATTGACATCATTGGTAGACCTCAACTATGAGAAACAAAATGAGAAAACAAATCCAGAAAATCACATTGTCTGATTTTAAAGAATTTATTTGCAAATTATGGCGGAAAAAAGTATTTGGTCAATAACAAAAAGTTCATCTCAATTCTTTGTTAAATATCCTTTGTTGGCAATGACAGAGGTCAAACGTTTTCTGTAAGTCTTCACAAGGTTGGCACACACTGTTGCTGGTATGTTGGCCCATTCCTCCATGCAGGTCTCCTCTAGAGCAGTGATGTTTTGGGGCTGTCGCTGAGCAACATAGACTTTCAACTCGCTCCAAAGGTTTTCTATGGGGTTGAGATCTGCAGACTGGCTAGGCCACTCCAGGACCTTGAAATGCTTCTTACAAAGCTACTCCTTTGATACCCTGGTGGTGTGCTTTGGATCATTGTCATGCTGAAAGACCCAGCCGCGTTTCATCTTCAATGCCCTTGCTGATGGAAGGAGGTTTGCACTCAAAAGCTCACGATACATGGCCCCATTCATTTCTTTCATGTACACGGATCAGTCGTCCTGGTCCCTTTGCAGAGAAACAGCCCCAAAGAATGATGTTGCCACCCCCATGCTTCACAGTAGGTATGGTGTTCTTTGGATACAACTCGGCATTCACTCTCCTCCGACGAGTTTCTTCCAAACAGTTCTACTTTGGTTTCATCTGACCATATGACATTCTCCCAATACTCTTCTGGAACATCCAAATGGTCTCTAGCAAACTTCAGACGGGCCCGGATAAGTACTGGCTTGAGTAGGGGGGACACATCTGGCACTGCAGGATCTGAGTTCCTGGCAGCGTAGTGTGTTAATGATGGTAGCCTTTGTTACGTTGGTCCCAGCTTTCTGCAGGTCATTCACTAGGTCCCCCTATGTGGTTCTGGGATTTTTGCTCACAGTTCTTGTGATAATTTTGACCCCACGGGGTGAGATCTTGCATGGAGCCCCTGAACGAGGGAGATTATCAGTGGTCTTTTATGTCTTCCATTTTCTAATTATTGCGCCCACAGTTGATTTCATCACATCAAGCAGCTTGCCTATTGCAGATTCAGTCTTCCCTGCCTGGTACAGGTCTACAATTTTTTTTTCTGGTGTCCCTCGACAGCTCTTTGGTCTTCACCATAGTGGACTTTGGAGTGTGACTGTTTGAGGTTGTGGACAGGTGTCTTTTATACTGCTAACAAGTTCAAACAGGTGCCATTACTACAGCTAATGAGTGGAGGACAGAGGAGCCACTTAAAGAAGAAGTTACAGGTCTGTGAGAGCCAGAAATCTAGCTTGTTTGTAGGTGATCAAATACTTATTTTCCACCATAATTTGCAAATAAATTCTTTAAAAATCAGACAATGTGATTTTTCTGGATTTGTTTTCTCATTTTGTCTCTCATAGTTCAGGTCTACCTATGAGGTGAATTACAGGCCTCTCATCTTTTTAAGTGGGAGAACTTGCACAATTGGTGGCTGACTAAATACTTTTTTTCCCCCACTGTGTATATATATGTATATATATATATATATATATATATATATATATATATATATATTTATGTAGATAAAAAAAACAGCAGCACAAGTCACTAATTTAACATGTGGGTGCAATTCCTCCAGGTTCAGGATGATATGCCACAGATACAGCAAAATCAAAAAGTAAGGCAGCACTCCAAAATGGTAAAGTTGAAGGACCCTTTATTCCCCAAAAATGCAACGTTTCAGCCTACTCCATGAGGCTTTTATCATAAATATAAGACATATTTTCAGTTGTTTCACACTTTTTTTGTTAAGTATATAATTCCACATGTGTTAATTCATAGTTTTGATGCATTCAGTGTGAATCTACAATTTTCATAGTCATGAAAATACAGAAAACTCTTTGAATGAGAAGGTGTGTCCAAACTTTTGGTCTGTACTGTATATAAGAACTATGAATTAACACATGTGGAATTATATACTTAACAAAAAAGTGTGAAAAGAACTGAAAATATGTCTTATATTCTAGGTTCTTCAAAGTAGCCACCTTTTGCTTTCATTACTGCTTTGCACACTCTTGGCATTCTCTTGATGAGCTTCAAGAGGTAGTCACCTGAAATGGTATTCTAACAGTCTTGAAGGAGTTCCCAAAGATGCTTAGCACTTGTTGGCCCTTTTGCCTTCACTCTGCGGTCCAGCTCACCCCAAACCATCTCGATTGGTGACTGTGGAGACCAGGTCATCTGGCGTAGCACCCATCACTCTACTTCTTGGTCAAATAGCCCTTACACAGCCTGGAGGTGTGTTTGGGGTCATTGTCCTGTTGATAAATAAATGATGGTCCAACTAAACGCAAACCGGATGGAATAGCATGCCGCTGCAAGATGCTGTGGTAGCCATGCTGGTTCAGTATGCCTTCAATTTTTAATAAATCCCCAACAGTGTCACCAGCAAAGCACCCCCACACCATCACACCTCCTCCTCCATGCTTCACGGTGGGAATCAGGCATGTAGAGTCCATCCGTTCACCTTTTCTGCGTCGCACAAAGACACGGTGGTTGGAACCAAAGATCTCAAATTTGGACTCATCAGACCAAAGCACAGATTTCCACTGGTCTAATGTCTATTCCTTGTGTTCTTTAGCCCAAACAAGTCTCTTCTGCTTGTTGCCTGTCCTTAGCAGTGGTTTCCTAGCAGCTATTTTACCATGAAGGCCTGCTGCACACAGTCTCCTCTTAACAGTTGTTGTAGAGATGTGTCTGCTGCTAGAAGTCTGTGTGGCATTGACCTGGTCTCTAATCTGAGCTGCTGTTAACCTGCGATTTCTGAGGCTGGTGACTCGGATTAATTTATCCTCCGCAGCAGAGGTGACTCTTGGTCTTCCTTTCCTGGGGCGGTCCTCATGTGAGCCAGTTTCTTTGTAGCGCTTGATGGTTTTTGCGACTGCACTTGGGGACACTTTCAAAGTTTTCCCAATTTTTTCGGACTGACTGACCTTCTTTTCTTAAAGTAATGATGGCCACTCGGTTTTCTTTACTTAGCTGCTTTTTCTTGCCATAATACACAAATTCTAACAGTCTATTCAGTAGGACTATCAGCTGTGTATCCACCTGACTTTTGCCCAACACAACTCATGGTCCCAACCCCATTTATAAGGCAAGAAATCCCACTTATTAAACCTGACAGGGCACACCTGTGAAGTGAAAACCATTTCAGGTGACTACCTCTTGACGCTCATCAAGAGAATGCCAAGAGTGTGCAAAGCAGTAATCAAAGCAAAAGGTGGCTACTTTAAAGAACCTAGAATATAAGACATATTTTCAGTTGTTTCACACATTTTTGTTAAGTATATAATTCCACATGTGTTTATTCATAGTTTTTGATGCCTTCAGTGTGAATCTACAATTTTCATAGTCATGAAGATACAGAAAACTCTTTGAATGAGAAGGTGTGTCCAAACTTTTGGTCTGTACTGTATATATACATATATATATATATATATATATATATATATATATATATATATATATAAATTAGTTTCTGTCTGTCTGTCACTGTTTAAACTCACTGTTAAAGGGACAGGTGCTGTGGAGGTCTCTGTTAAGGGGGCAAGGAACAGTGGAGGTCACAGATAAGGGGACAGTCCCCTATGGAGGTCAGTGTTAAGGGGCAGGGTGTTGTAGAGGTCACTGTTAAGGGGGCGTGCCCCTGAGGAGGTCACTGTCAAGGGAGTGAGGTGCTGTGAAACTCACTGTTAAAGGGGCAGGCTGCTGCGAAGGTCAAAGTTAAGGGGATGGGCTGCTGTGGATGTCCCATTTTAAGGAGGCGGAGCACTGTGGGGGGTCAGTGTTAAGGGAGTGAGGGGCTGTGGAGTTTACTGTTAAGGGGGCGGGGTACGGTAGAGGTCACTGTTATAGGGGATACTGTCGATATCTTTAACAACAAACACAAACATTAAATGAAATAGATGAAATATACCCGAGCGAAGCTCGGTCCTCCTGCTAGTACAGTATAATTATCATTTGTACTGTATTGTTAAACTGTAAATTGTTGTCTTTATTTGGTATCTTCTGTACAGTATTACTGGTCTGATGTGACTGAATTCACAAACATAATCGGTGCTCGTACATGATCATTTTATAATTCTAATATAAATGTTTCTTAAATACTACACAATACTACACAACTTCAGGCACATTTAAGGGAGATGAGAGGCACTGAAGTGTCACGTCAGACCATTCAAAACCATTTAAATCAGCGTGGTCTGCGTGCTAGATGACCTGCAAGGGTACCTGAGCACACCACCAGGCACAGGTGTCATCATCTTACATGGGCCAGGGAGGAGCATATACGCTGGACGAGGGACCGGAGGGCCTCAGTGCTGTTCACTGATGAAAGTTGATTCATGCTGAGCAGAAATGATGGCCGCCAATAATTTTGGAGACGTCAAGGAGAGCCCTATGTATCAGCCACTGTTATCACCAGACAAGCCTTTGGTGGTGGTGGTGTTACAGTGTTAGCAGGTGTGTCTAGTCAATACAGAACTGCCCTACACTTTGTGAATGGTACAGTGACAAGTCTATACTACTTGAATACCATCATTAATCCAGTCATTGTGCCTCTGCATGAACAACACAGGCCTAATTTCATCTTCATTGACGACAATGCGCCAGCAAATCGAGGTTGCATTTTTGAGAAGGTAGGTCCTGGGGAAAAGAGAATACTGGCTAGCTTTTCTCTATACCTAGAAGTCATCTTAACTATCTGATCTAGTCTATAATAATAAACTGAGTAGTTTCTTTAAAGAGGCTCTGTCACCACTTTGCAACCTATGTATTTATATACATAGGCATGTAGGTGTTGTAATCCTCTCCCCAGACATACCTTCAAATTGCAGAGCCAAGCAGCGATTCTTCCAGAAAAAGAACTTTTATAAATATGTAAATGATGCTTCGGAGCATCGGGACGCATGGTCTTTCATCAACGCCCTCCCAGCTCCAAAACCCACCCTGCAGCCTTTATCCCCGCCCCCCCTGTCTCTGATGGACAGTGCTAGACCCTTCGGTCTAGCGCTGAAATCTCGCGTCTGCGCAGTCGGAACTTCGCCGGCCCATGCGCTGTACTCTTGCAGTTCCGAACACTGCAAGCGCGTTAAATGTATTGCGTAGGCGCCGTCACTTCCCTGAACCAGGAAGTGACGGCGCGTTCGGAAGATCAGCTGAGCGGAGCGTACGCAATACATTGCAGCCCTGCAGCCTTTATCCCCGCCCCTCCTGTCTCTGATGGACAGCGCTAGACCGAGAGCTGTACGCTTGCAGTGCCGAACACTGCAAGCGCGTTCAATGTATTGCGTACGCGTTCAATGTATTGCGTACGCTCCGCTCAGCTGATCTTCTGAACGCGCCGTCACTTCCTGGTTCAGAGAAGTCACGGTGCGTACGCAATACATTGAACACGCTTGCAGTGTTCGGCACTGCAAGCGTACAGCACATGCGCCGGCGAAGTTCCGACTACACAGGCGCGATATTTCAGCGCTAGACCAAAGGGTCTAGCGCTGTCCATCAGAGACAGGAGGGGCGGGGATAAAGGCTGCAGGGTGGGTTTTGGAGCCGGGAGGGCGTTGATGAAGCAGTGCTCAGACTGAAAGAGCACGTTCCCCGGTGCTCCAAAGCCTCATTTACATATTTCTAAAAGTTATTTTTCTGGAAGA